>CAUYRH010131262.1:0-14549 GCA_963574655.1 Perodicticus potto | reverse complement strand
AATTTTCTGAATGATTCTTTTGTTTTCAATTTCATTAATCTCTGATTTAATTTTGGATATTTCTTTTCTTCTGCTGGGTTTAGGCTTAGATTATTCTTCTTTTTCCAATTCCATCAGATGGCTTGTGAGTTTGTTGATATGATCTCTTTCTGTTTTTTGAATGTAGGCTTCTAAAGCAAGAAGTTTTCCTCTCAGGACTGCTTTTGCTGTATCCCATTGGTTTTGGTAACTTGTGTCTTCGTTGTTGTTATGGTTAAGAAAGTTAATGATTTCTTTTTCCTTTTTTATTTCTTCCTGCACCCAACTGTCACTTAGCATTAGGTTGTTTAACTTCCATGCCTTTGTGTGAGGTTGAACGTTTTGTTGGAGTTGAGTTCCACTTTAGTGCCTTGTGATCTGAGAAGATGCAAGGTAGAATTTCAATTCTTTTGATTCTGTTGAGGTTTGTTTTGTGTCCTTGGATATGATCAATTTTGGAGAACATTCCATGGGACAATGAGAAGAATGTATATTCTTTATCTTTGGGATGGAATGTTCTACAAAAGTCTATCAAGCATAGGTGTTCTGGGGTCTCATTTAAATCTCTAATATCTTTGTTTAATTTCTGTTTAGAGGATCTGTCCAGCTCTGAGAGAGGGGTGTTAAAGTCCCCTGTTATTGTGGTGTTACAGTATATCATATTGCTCAGACTAAGCAAGGTCTGTTTCAAGAATCTGGGAGCATTTAAATTGGGTGCATAAATATTTAAAATTGAAATGTCTTCTTGTGGTAATCTTCCCTTTACCAATATGAAGTGACCATCATTGCCTTTTTTTGACTTTGGTTGCTTTAAATCCACATGTATCTGAAAATAAGATTGTAACCCTTCTTTTCTTCTAAATTCCATTTGCCTGAAAATTGACTGCCAACCCTTAACTCTGAGTTTTAATTTGTCTTTTGATGTGAAGTGTGTTTCCTGCAGACAGCAAATAGATGGCTTGTGTTTTTTAATCCAGTCAGCCAATCTATGCCTCTTCAGTGGGGAATTCAAGCCATTAACATTTATTGAGATAATTTATAAATGTGGTAGCATTCTATTTATCTTATTTTGTGAACGTCCATTGCTCAGTTTTGTCTTTTGCATCATTGTGGAAGCTAGGTTCTGTCCTTTAATTTCTGGGTGTTTAATTTGCTGAAGGTCCATTGTGATGGTCAGTGTGTAGGGCAGGTTGAAATATTTCCTGTAAAGCTGGTCTTGTTGTGGCAAATTTCCTCAATGTTTGTATATCAATAAAAGATTTAATTTCTCCATCAATTTTAAAGCTTAACTTAGCAGGATATAGAATTCTGGACTGGAAATTGTTCTGTTTAAGTAGATTAAAGATAGATGTCCATTGTCTTCTGGCTTGAAAGTTTCATTAGAGAAGTCCATAGTCACCCTGATAGGTTTGACCCTGTAGGTCAGTTGGCACTTATTCCTGGAAGCTTGCAGAATCTTTTCTTTTGTCTTGACTTTAGATAGTTTCATCACAATGTGCCTTGGAGAAGTTCTATTTGAGTTGAGGCGACCAGGGGACTGATATCTCTCTGAAAAGAGTTTGTCAAAATCTTTGGTGATATTTGGGATGTTTTCATTTATAATATTCTCTAGAATGGCATCCATTCCTCTGGGGCATTCTTCTTCCCCCCTAAGAGATACTTATAACTTGTATATTTGAATGCTTCATAGAGTCCCATAGTTCTGTCAGTGAACCTTCTGCTTTCTCTCTCTTCATTTCTGCCTCTTTAACTATCTGAGTTATCTCAAGAGCTTTATCCTCTACCTTTGAGATTTTTTCTTCTGCATCATTAATCTGGTGTTGATACTTTCTCCTGCATCCCTAATTGATTGCTTCAGTTCCACCAGCTGTGCTATATCCTTTCTATATTCTTTGTTTTGTTCATCTCTTATTTGATTCTATTTTTGGATTTCCTTTTTGTTATTTTCCACTTTCTCAACAATTTCCTTCATTGTTTTCATCATTTGTATTTTAAATTCCCTTTCTGTCATTTCTAACATTTCTCTATAGGAGGAATCCTCTAATGTAGCCACCTCAGGATCCCTCGAAAGTGTTACTCTGAACTTGTATTTCATGTTGCCAGGACTTTTCTACTGATTCTTCTTCATGAGTGCTTTCTTATATCTGTTTCTTTAGCCTAATGTTCCCTTTACTTCTTGCTCTTTTAAGTTACTGTGCCTCTAGCCTAAAGTTTTAATGAGTTCTTTTGGTATGGAACCAGAAGGATGAAAAGATTGAAGAGCAAGAAGTGAAAAAAGATTTTAAAAAGAAAGGAAAAAGAGAAAGAAGAGGAGGTCAAGAACAGGAAATATTGACAAAAAGAAGAAAGGCACTAAAAGAAGGAAGCAGGAATAATATAGGTGTATAATAGGGTACTATGACCCAACCTTAAAAACTCCTGACCTCTGAGGGTGCTGGGATGGGTGGTTTCCTTGAGGTCAACAGCTCTTTGCCAGCCAGATCAAACACAGTTCCCCACTTCCACCAGGTATAGAGGATAGACAAAAATACTATAAATCAAGCCAAAAAAAAAAAAAAAAAAAACAAGCAAAAATCCCTATGGGATAAAACTGGGGGAATAAAAAAACAAATAATAGGGCAGAAACACTGGCAAAAATGAAATTCTAATTGTTAAATAAGGCAAAATTGAAGATGGTATTTAAACTAGAATAGTGAAAAAAAGGGAGAAAAAAGAACAAAAAGTAAAAAATTTTAAAATGTCAAGGAAAAATGTTGAAATTAAGAAAAAAACAAAACAAAACCCAAAACCAAACAACCAAACAGTATATATATCCTGCTGAATATTGTCTGGGCAACAGGTGATCTTCTGAGGTATGAGATGTTGATTGCAAAATTAATACCGATATTCGAGATGGGAACTGGAGGCCTCTGCTGGTCTCTCAGACCCTGCAGGCTTGGGAGCCCAAATGTCTCCTCATCCCACTAAAAGACTCCAAACTATGAACCATGGCCAAGCTTTCCAAGGAAAGCACTTTTTGCTGGGATCTCTCCTGGCATGGATGCCTGCTTATCCAGTGAGCCAAATCCATACTCCCTCTGTGCCTCTGAGGGCCAAGGCTGTTAATTTGCCAAACGCTTGTATCTCCACACTTGCCCAGGGTCTCAGTTCCTGCCTTTGGGCAGCTCAGTTACTAAATTACTTGGCCAAAGTCTCCCAGCTGATCCCCGTGCTGCAACATGCAGTGGAAGCTCCCCCACACTAGCTGTGTGGGCAGCCCACAGCTGAATGATATTAGCTCCCTTCCAGCTCAGCTGCTCGGTCTGTGGCCCCAGATAAGGCCCAAAGTCATCCACACACCCACCCAAGATGTCCCAAGGCAGTTCAATTGAGTGCCCAAGTCCAAAAAACCCCAAACAGACAACAGGTAATGCTTTTCCTACTTTCAGTCTCCCTGTTGCTATGGTTACCGCTGCAGGCAGTCTCCAACTGAACAAATGCACCCACCGCTTGCTAGTTTTCCACTGCATCTGTCCTCCTTGTGGGGTCCAGAAGTCTCTTGCTGACTTCCTGTGTCACCAAAGGGAAGCTTCTGGGCAAAACCCACTGGCCAGAGATCCTGGAGTCTTCTCTCTGCGCTCTTACTGCACCCGGCTGCTATTCAGCCGCCATCTTAGTTCAAGTCCCTTTCTTTCCTTTTATTCTGGCTGAATATGCTGCCTAAATTGTCAACACAAGCCCCAAACAACCCAGTGAAATAGTAAAAAACAAACAAAAAAAAACTGTAGCTCTTATTTATGTACCAGGCACACCCTCAGTACCTTCTGTTATTTGCTATTTACCTATTTTTCCTCCTTTTGTCTTGTCACCTCCCAATTCTAAATACTTGGAAATGTGTGTGTGTGAGTGGTTGGCATGTGGTTTCCTGAGAGGAACATGGAATGATCTCATCCTCCCATCTTGAGCTTCCTTAGTAGCCTCAAGGCTGATTCCTTAATGTAGCTCTGCTTCTGCATATGCCAATCTCTTATCATGGGTAATTTAATGACCTAGCACAACTGGGATTCCACTTAGATAAGATATAAGACATATTCAACTTAACTTTGATGACTTCTTTATGGATTTTTACATTGATTTACCTTATTTGGAAAAATAATTCAGAGCACATATCTTAATTATCTTGGGTTGGTGTAACAGAACAACTCATGCTTGGCAGCTTGAAAAAATAGAAATTTATTTTTGCATTTCTTTATTCTAGAAGCCTGAGATCAAGGTTCCAGTAGATATGGTGTCTGGTGAGGACCCGCTTCCTGATTTGCTGATGGCCATCTTCTCACTGTACCTTCACATGGGAAAGAGTAGAGAGATAAGAGAAGTAAAAAAAAAAAAAAAAAAACTCTTTTAAAGGCTTTACTCCTGTGACTAATACTTACCAAAGGCTCCACTTCCTAATGCCTTCATGTTAGGGGTTAGGATTTCAACATATACATTTTGAAGGACTCAAATATTTAGTTCATAATAGCACATAGATTTCGTTTTCACAAGGAGAGAAATGTAGCTATGACATACTTAGTTGGGATATCACTGTAATGTGTTTTTAAGAAATTTTCCATCTGGTTATTTTGCCTTAGACATCATAGACCTAAGCCTTGAAGAGAACCTTACTGTTTCTTCAGTAAAAGAATTTCAGAAAGGTAACAAAATAGCAATAACAATGGCTACTTCTTCAATCAGCACTGCCTGGGTAGGCCAGGCAAGTAGTGTGCATGTGTATTTGCAAGTGTGTATATAGGTACATATATATTTGAGTGTTTATGTGAAATTTCTGCAGTTCTCCCAAAGAATAACTCAGACATTTATTTTGAGCAAACATAGGAAAAAAAAAAGATGCAGTAAGAGGGAGATCAATTATGTATAGAATGTCTCTACAATCCAAGGCAAAGGCAAAGGAAGGTCTTATAAATATTTCAGCTGTGGAATGCAAATGATGTTTTTGAGTCTGTGCAGTGGTGACCATCAGATACTCTAGTCTTCATACAATTTTCTTCACTGTACTTTCTGTTATCTCTTTGGTCAACCTTAGTTACCAGAGGAGCTTAAGAGTTGTCAAAAGAACTTCAGTCTCTTTTTGATTCTTTATCATCAATTAAACTTTGATACAGTTTAAGACAGTGGGTTTCTATACATGGTAAACTGATTCCTTCTTGTTTAGTGAATTAAAAATATTTTTGACTGCTAATTAAATGTCAAGACTGTGAAAAACTCAATTAGCAATAATCAGGCCTTGGATAAACCTCACTGGCTCCCATACTGTTACTATGCAAATATAAGACTGTGAAAAAATAATTTAAGAAGAGGCATGAGGAGGAAAATCTTCCTTTGAAGAATGTACAGGAAACCATGTTTGGGTTAAATGCTAATAATGCCTAACTTCCTAAATGTAAATTTTTGCCAGTCACCAATATGGAATACCAGCTTATTTTTCTTTCACCAAAGTAGTTGCATCCCTACTATTTGATAACCAATTTTCACACAAATTTTACTTCTGGGAAATAATGATAATGAGAGAAAGAGATGGTGGGAGAGAGAGAGAAGAGAAAAGAAGAGAAGAGAGAGAAAAGGAAAGGGCAAGAAAGGAAGGAAAGAAGAAAAGCAGGAGGGAAAGACAAGGAAGAAATAAAAAAAAAAAGGATAAGGATGTAAAGTTTCCATCTTTTTTAATGTATAAATAGTATTCCATGGTATACATATACCATAGTTTATTAAGCCATTCATGAATTGATGGGCACTTGGGTTGATTCCACGTCTTGGTGATTGTGAAATGAGCTGTGATGAATATTCTAGTGCAAATGTCCTTAATGATTTTTCTTTCTTCTGAGTAGATACCTAGTAATGGGATTGCAGGGTAATTTTTTAAAAGTTCTTCTATATGTTCTCTGTTATGAGTTAACCCTGTATATATCTGTAAAGATGAGACGGTTAGATGATGGGTAAGTAGGTAGACGAATGTAGATGGGTAGAAAGATACTTGACTATTATATCAGTAATGCATTCCTGAAAATCAGGTACTTTTCATGCAAATAACAACTAGAGGGCAATTTTCCCTTACTTTAAATGGGAAAAATTATGTCATACATATCAACCCAAAATCCACAACCATTTTCCTAAAATGTAACTAAAACAACCTTCCCAAACATAAGCCTCAAACTATATCACTATGATATGAAAATAAAATGCTAAAAGCATCACTTTCTCATCACTAATAAATTCATAATTTTTTTTGTGTGTGTGTATGTAGCAATGTCTTTTCTTCCATCATACTTGTTTTTCTCCATTATATGATTCTCTCTCCACTATTTTTCCCTAAAAAATATTAACTTTTGGGGAGAGTCATTGAGCATCATCAGACAAAAACATGTGCTGTACCTAAAAGGCTACGTGGAATTTCACTTAGGACAAGGTCACTGTGAGAGAAACTAGTTTATACTGAATATGCTACTGTGATGCCTCTTAGCACCAGCAACATTGAGATACATCTCTTTTGTTGATGGTCAGAGTGCTTTCCCATAGGTCTGCCTATGGCTCTGATTTTCAAGCACTTATATCTGGAATGTGACTCATAGCTATTCTACATGGTTTTCTTATTGCATATTATTTTTTTAAATATATTTAGAAATTAGAATGTATATATAAATTTTTCCTAGGTATATTGACTGAAAAAGAAATGTGTTTAGAGATAAATACATTCCATAAAGTTAGGCATTAAAAACTAATGAGAATTCTAGAAAAAAAATAGAGAAAATTTTTCATGCTATGCCTTTATAATGTGATGTAGTTTTAAAAAGTGGGGTAAAGATTGTTTTAATGGAATGTTTCATGAGGGGGATAAAGAATGTAAATGAATGTTGTGTTTAGTTCTTAGCCACTCAGTTCAAGCAGTATAAAGGAGGGGGAAGGGAAGCATCTAATGCCAGAATAAAAAAGAAAAATCTTTTTGAATTACTTTAACATTACACTGTGTAGATGTTGTTGGTCTTTACATATGTTAGAGACTCCTTTGCTTATTATATACATCTTTTACTATTACCCTCTATGTTTAGCAAATGCTGGTAGTTTTCCATTTACTGTAATGGTGACTTTTTATTTTAAATATATATTTGTTTAAATTAGGTAAAATCTAAATGGCATGAGAATGAGACAAAAATAATGACTTTTTTTAAATAACTGAAGTTTGGTAGTTGTTACTGTTATCTCTTGTTATCTACTGGGTATTTTCAATGGGGCTATTTAACTATTTTGAATCTTATTTTTCTATCCACAAAATGTGGAAAATTGTACCCATTTTGGAATTTTTTAAAAAGATAACTATATTAATTATGTTTTCTCCAGAAGCAGACAATGAAATAGGAGCTTGAAATTATTACTGGAAATTAAATTAAGAGAGTGTTGTCCTAACAGAGGATGGGAGGTTGGGAAATTTTTGCACATGCTTATATTCTTCAGGAATTTTAACTCAAACTATTTTCTGAGTTGGGGGCAGTCATAGTATTGGTCTGGCCCAAGAAGGTCAAGAGCTCACCACCTAAGGTATCCCTCTAGGTTTGGCCTTTGGAAAGATTGTATTGTCAAGTCCCCACAGTGACATACTGATGAATGTTTGTTTTGTGGTTGTGTGTGTGTGTTTTTTTCTCTTTTAATATTTGGCAGAGGTGAGGTCTTGCTTTTGCTCAGGCAAGTAAGGAGTTCCTGACTTTGAGGGACCCACTCACCCTAGCCATTCAAAGTCCTAGAGTGGCAGGTGTGACCATAGCACCCTGATGAACAAAAGCAGTTCTCCTTTTGCTCTCTTTCTCTTTGTTCACCCCTTCCATTTTTTTTTCCATTTTCTTTTTTTTCTCCCTTCTCACTCTTTATTCTTTTGCTCCTCTTGGCCTTATACTAAAAAGCCACTTCAACACCTACACACTGAGACATGGTTATTTAAAGTGAAGGAGGTAGTGAGAAGGAAAAAGTAAGGGAAGCAAAGTATACAAGAAGAAATCATACATGAGGAGGAAACAACAGAAAAATCTGGCAACATGAAAATGGACCCCTAAGGTACCATGAGGCAGTTACAGCAGATAATTCTGACTATAAAGAATTAATGGGAAACATGGAGAGTTTAAAATATGATGGCAAAGGTAATAAATGGAATTAAGAAGAAAGTGGAAAAAGAGAACCAAAAGATGGATTAAAGATATGAAGAATATAGAAAGGCTACAGTGGAGCTTAAGGAAATGAAGGAGTCAGTCAGGGAACTTAAAGATTCAATAGAAAGTATCAATAACAGATTAGACCCTGGAGATGAAAGAATCTCAGAGCCAGAGGATAAAGCTCTTGAGCTAACCGAGGAAATCAAAGAAGCAGGAAAGAAGAGGGAGAAAGCAGAAGATTGGCTCAGAGAATTACAATACTTATAGGCATTTAAACATATGAATTATAGGGATCTCTGAAGGGGAAGAAGAAGGTCCCAAAGGAATGAAAGCCCTACCAGAGTAGATCATAATGAAAATTTCCCAAGTGCACTAAAGATTCTGAAAAACTCCTTTTAGAGGGATATCCCAGTCTGGGTCATCTCAACACAAACAGAGCATCAACAAAACACATTATAATGAACCTGTGCAAAGTCAAGATGAAAAAGATACTGCAAGCAGCCAGGAGTAAGCACTAACTGACCTACAGGATCACATTCATCATGGTAACAGCAGAATGGAGGAGTCATAATCTTATTTTCAGATACAAGTGAATTTAAAGCAACAAAATTACGAAAGACAAAGATGGTCACTTCATTCACATCAAGGGAACAATATAACAAGAGAACATTTCAATTCTAATTATTTATGTGCATGACCTAAATGCTCCTAGATTTAAGAAACAAAATTGGTCAGAGCATTATGATATCCCAAAACACCATAATAAATGGGACTTCAAAACCCCTGTGACAGAAATGGACAGAACCTGTAAACAGAAACAAAGCAAAGATCCAAGAGACTTCAATGTGACCTTAGAACAATGGCTTAATAGACATATATAAAACACACCATCCCAAAGATAAGGGATGTACATTCTTCTCAATAGCCCATGGAACATACTTCAGAAAAGATCATATCCTAGAATACAAATCAAACCTCAACAAAATTAAAAGATCTGAAATTATGCCTTACATCTTCTCAGACCACATGGCAATAAAAGTGGAACTCAGCCCCAACAAAAATTTTTATTTCCACACAAAGTCATGAAAATTAAACAACCTTATGCTAAATGATAGCAAGTCAAGGAAGAGATACAAAAGGAAATTATTAAATTCCTTTACAAAAACAACACTGATGATACAACTTACCTAAACCTATGGGATACTGAAATAGCAGTCCTAAGTGAGAAATTTATTGCATTAGATTCCTACTTCTAAAAAGTAGAAAGAGACCACATCAACAACTCAATGAATCATCTTAAGAAAATGGAAACGAAGAACAATCTAATCCCAAACCTAACAGAAGAGAAAGAAATAACATTTAATCAGAAATATATGAAATTGAAAACAAAAGAATCATTCAGAAAATTAATGAAACAGATGGTTCTTCCAACAAACAAACAAAACTGATAAACCTTTGGCCATATTAACTAGAAATAAAAAACTAAAATCGCAATAAACCTCAATCAGAAATGAAAAGCGGGAAATAAAAACAAATATCACAGAGACACAAGAGATTATCTCCAACTACTACAAGAAAATCTATCCCCAGAAATTTGGCAATGTGGAGGAAATATATCAATACCTAGACTCATACCTTCTCCCTAAACTTGACCAAGAAGCAATAGATCAATAGATCTCTTGAACAGAACAATATTAAGCACTGAGATTGAAGAAACAATAAAAATCACCACCAAAAGAAAAAAGCTCTGCACCAAATGGCTTCACACAGAATTCTATCAAACCTTCAAAGAAGAAATTGTACCTATACAGCAGAAACTATTTCTAAGGATTGAAAAGTATAGAACCTCCCTCAACATGTTCTAGGAAGCAAACATCACTTTGGTTCTAAAACCAGGAAAGGACCTAATTAAAAGGAGAACCATAGACCAATTTCACTAATGAATATCTGTGCAAAAATACTCAAGAAAATCTTAGCTAATAGACTGCAGCTGCACATTAAAAAAATCATACATCATGATCAAGTAAGCTTCATCCAAGGGATGAAAGACTGGCTTAACATATGCAAAGCCATAAATGTAATTCACTTTATCAATAGAAGCCAAAAAAAAAAAAAAAAAGGCCATATGATATTCTCAATACATGCAGAAAAAGCATTAGACAAAATTCAGCATCCTTTTCTATCAAGATTACTTAAGAATATACATATAATTGGCCTATTTCATAAACCGATAGAAGCCATTGCTGACAAACCCACAGCTAATATCATACTGAATGGAGTAAAACTGAAAGCTTTTCCATTTAGAACTGGAATCATACAAAGATTTCCACTATCACCATTATCATTCAACATAGCTCTGAAAGTTATAGCCAGTGCAATCAGACAAGAGAAAGATGTAACGAGTATTCAAATGAGGGCAGAAGAGGTCAAACTCTCACTTGCTGCTAATGATATGATTTTATACTTAGAGAATCAAAGAGATTCAACCACAGAAAAGACTCTTGGAAGTGATCAAGAAATAGTAATGTCTCAGTTCATAAAATCAATGTCCACAAATCAGGAGCCTTTGAAATGCCAGGAACAGCCAAGTTGAAAAGCTAATAAAAGACACAATTCCCTTCATAGTAGCGTCAAAAAAACTCCACCTAAAATATACATAACAAAAGAAGTGAAGAACCTCTACAAAGAGAATTATGAAACCCTAAGAAAAGAAATAGCAGAAGGAATTAACAAATGGAGGTGCCTAATATGCTCTTGGCTGAGGAGAATGAACATTGTAAAAATGTCTATTCAAGCAAAAGCAATCCACAGATTCATTGCATTCCCCATTAAAATACCAACGTCATAGTTTGAATAACTGTAAGAAAACAGTTCTTCATTTCTTGTGAAACCAGAAAAAACCTTGTATAGCCAATGCAATTTTTAGTAATTAAAAACAAATCCTGAGGCATCACCAGATTTTAGGCTATAAGTCCACAGTGTCCAAGTAACATGACATGGGCACAAAATAGAGACATAGACATTTGGAACCAAATAGAAAACCAAGACATGAAACCAGTCTTTAGTTGCCACCTGATCTTTGATAAACAAGAGCATACACTGAGGATAACAATCCCTATTCAATAAATAATGCTGGGAGAACTGGATAATCACATGTAAAAGGCTGAAAACGGACCCAAATGTTTCACTACGTACATAAATTGAATCAAGGTGGATAAATGATTTAAATCTAAGGCAGGAAATGATAAAAATCCTGGAAGAAAGTGTGGGAAAACTCTTGAGGATCTTGGCCCCAGGAAATATTTTACAAAGAAGAGCTCAGTGGCAATTGCAGTAATAACAAAAATAAACAAATGGGACTTAATTCAACTGAAAAGATACTGCAAAGCTAAGGACAAAGCAAAGCAAATAGGCAATCTTCAGAACAGGAAAATTTATTTGCATGTTATGATCTGTCAAAAGTTTGATAATTAAAATCTACAGAGAACTCAAATGAATTAACTAAAAGAGAGCAAGCAATCCAATCTATTACTGGGCAGAGACATGAACAGAACCTTCTCTGAGGAAGACAGACAAATGGCTAAGAAACATTTGTAAAATGGTCATTGTCTTTAATCATCAGAGAAATGCAAATCAAAATCACCCTGAGATATCATCTAACCCCAATAAGATTAATGTATATCACAATGTGCAAAAGTTGCAGATAATGGATGGTTGTGGAGAAAGGAGAAAATTTGTATACTGCTATTGGGACTGCAAACTAATACAGCCTCTTTGGAAGGAAGTATGGAGAATCTTCAAAGAACTCAGATTAGACCTCCCATTTGATCAGGCAATCCTACTTCTGGGCATCCACCCTGAAGGAAAAAATCATTTTATCATAAAGACATTTGCATTAGATTGTTTACCGCAGCTCAAACTACAATTTCCAGGATCCTCAGACAACCTAAATGCCCACCAAATCAGGAATGGATTAACAAGTTGTGGTATATTTATACCATGGAATACTATTCTACCATCAAAAAGATGGAGACTATACATCTTTTGCATTAACCTGAATGGAGTTGAAATACAGTCTTCTTAGACAAAAAGTCTAAGTCTTCTATGACAAAAATGGAAAAGCAAATATTCAAAGTATTCAATACTATTATGAAGTCAATAGACATCTAATTCATGCTCACAGATGAGAAAAACTCATTTCAATTTAAGTTGGGGGTAGGAGGAACAAAGGAGAGGACAGAAGGGAGGAGGCATGGTTTGGGATGTTCCCACTTAGCACAATGTAAGGGTGTATGGCACACCTTTGGGTATGGGACCCAACTACAAGAGGATCTCTATCTAACAAATTCAAATATTGTGGCTTTTTTGTTTATACTCTCACATTAACCTTAAATAAAAAAATGAAAAAATAAAAAATAAATACAGATATTGGTCTATAATTTTCTTTTCTTGTTGGGTCTTTTCCTGGTTTGGGGGTCAGGGTGATGTTTGTTTCATAGAATGTGTTGGGAAATACTCCTTCTTTTTCTATGTTTTGGAAAAGGTTAAGTAATATGGGTACTAGTTCCTCTTTGAAGGTTTGGTAGAATTCTGATGTGAAGCCATCTGGTCCCGGGCTTTTCTTTATGGGAAGATTTTGTATAGTTAATGCTATTTCAGAACTTTATATAGGCCTATTCAACATTTCTACTTATCCCTGGCAAAAGTCTAGGAAGGTGTCATGCTTCCAAGTATTGGTCAGTTTCTTTCAGATTTTCATATTTCTGAGAATAGAGTTTTTTGTAATATTCATTAAATATTTTTTGAATTTCTGCGAAGTCTGTGGTTATCTCATCTCTGTCATTTCTGATTGATGAAATAGAGATTTTACTTTTATTTCTGGTTAGGTTAGCCAAAGGTTTATCTATTTTATTGACCTTTTCAAAAAACCAACTTTTTGATTCATTGATATGTTGTATAATTCTTTTATTTTCAATTTCATTTAATTCTGCTCTAATTTTGGTTATTTCTTTTCTTCTGCGAATTTGGTGTTGGAATGATCTTCCTTTTCCAGTTGCTTTGGCTGTCCCATTAAGTTGTTGATTTCCTCTCTTTCCGTTCTCTTGAGGAAGTCTTGCAGTGCTATAAATTTCCCTCTTAGGACTGCCTTTACAGTATCCCAGAGGTTCTAGTAGTTCATGTCTTCATTATCATTTTGTTCCAAAAATTTTGTAATTTCTTTCTTAATCTCATCTATGATCCAGCTATTACTTAGCATAAGATTATTTAGTTTCGATGTCTTTGTGTGAATTTGCAGATTCCTGTTGTTACTGAGTTCAACTTTTATTCCATGATGGTCCAAGAAGATACAAGGAATAATTTCCATTTTTTAAATTTGCTGAGATTAGCCTTGTCACCTAAGATGTGATCACTTTTGGAGTATGTTCCATGGACTGATGAGAAGAATGTGTATTCAGTTTTGTTAGGATGAAGTGTTCTGTAGATGTCTGTTAAATCCAATTGTTGAATGGTTAATTTCAAGTCTAAAATTTCTTTGCTTAGTTTCTTATTGGAGGATTTATTCAACACAGCCAAAGGGGTGTTAAAATCTCCAATTATTATAGTGCTGGAGGAAATCAAGTTGCTCATGTCTGTTAGAGTCTCTCTTGTAAATTGAGGAGCATTCTGGTTTGGTGTATAAATATTAATGATCGAAATCTCATCATGTTGAGTGTTTCCCTTAACAAATATGAAGTGACCATCCTTATCTTTCCTTACTTTTGTTGGTTTAAAGCCTATTGTATCTGTGAATAAAATTGCAACACCTGCTTTTTTCTGATTTCCATTTGCCTGAATTATAGATACCATCCCATCACCCTTAGTCTATATTTATCTTTTAAGGTAAGATGAGATTCTTGTATGCAGTAGATATCTGGCCTGAGTTTGTGAATCCAGTCAGGCAACCTGTGCCTCTTTATAGGGCAATTTAAGCCATTTACATTAATCGAGAATAGTGATAAGCCTTGCATTGTTTTGGGTGTAGAATTTTTCAAAAGTTCAGTGGAAATTTTTAATCCTTTCTTCACTGTGGAAGTTGGGTTTTGATCAAAAATTTCCGAGTGAGTTTATTTTGGTGGTAAAGCATTGTGGTGGTTATTGTAGAAGATGTTTCTGAGAATATCCTGAAGAGCTTGCTTAGTTATGGCAAATTTCTTCAACATGTGAATATCATTAAAGTATTTAATTTCTCCATCATAAATGAAACTCAGTTTAGCTGGATACAGGATCCTGGGTTGAAAATTGTTTTGTTTTAGGAGGTTGAAGGTAATAAGTAAAGCAGGTAGACTGCCCTCAGAATGTGAGAGGATATTTACAGGTTAT
>CAUYRH010131260.1:0-106484 GCA_963574655.1 Perodicticus potto | reverse complement strand
AGCTTAAAATAGCACCCATTTGTTACTTTTTAGTTCTGTTAACGGGGAAGTGAAGTCGAGGTAAAATTGCATTCTTGTTTAGGGTCTCATAAGGCTAAACTCCAGGTCAATTTGCTCCCAAGTTCAATCGAGTGCTTAGTCAAATTCATTTCCTCTTGGTGATAGGACTGAGGCAAGAAAGTAAAAGCAGAGCTAAAGATCTGTCCTGGCCACTCTGTACAGGCATTAGCCAAACAGTCTGTAACACTCCACTGTAGCAGATGTCTCTGTTATCTGTATATCTTTCTCTTGGAAGGCGCTGGGCCTGGATAGTAACCTTGCAACTTCCTTAGCCTTCCCTCGCCCTTGAAGACAGGTAGCCCTCTGATGTCAAGGGCGCGGGTGGATCTGTCCTTCCCTTGAGTCCAACGACTTTCACGTTTGTCACGTACCTCACATCTTTTATGACTCTCACGTGCACCCTAACCCTAAAAAAGGTATAAAACAAAGGCAAGAGATTGGGTCAGTGGGCTCAGTTTTTAGGACACTAGTCCGCCAAGTCTCCCGGCTGGAATAAACTCGCTGCTTCCTCTATCGACTGGTGCCTGGAGTTGTCTGTCTGCCTCGGTTTTCCTGCTACAGGAAAAAGGACTGTACTTCCTCCCTGGACATTAGTCAAGGACCACTCGGTTTCTAGAAGTCACACACATCCTCCATCACATGTCTTCTCCCTCTTCAACCCAGCAGTGCCTCATGGCTCCACATGTCTGCGGCACCCACCCACCTGCATTAGAAGTTGGGGAACCCTCCCTTCCTGTGCAGGGAACTGGGTGCACTGCTGGTTTCTCTGTGCCCAGGGATATCTCCAGGCTGTTGGCAGCTTCCCTGGAACCTCTATCAGAGTTGGTGTTTGTGCCCACCCCTGGATGTTCTGAGGCCAGCCCTGCACAGTCCAGCTCCACCCAGCTTTGCCCATCCAGCCAGGCCGAGAGCAGAGACCCGCTCACTACACATTCCACAACCAGCAAAGTCCATTGCCTGAGGCACCATAAAGCTTCCCCTGGTAGATGAAGATCAAACACAAAACTTATTACTACAACTATTGCTGATTCTTACCTGCAAAACCATTTACTGGCCTGGAGTTTGACCTTCACAATTCAATACAAAACCTGCTCACACAAGGGCTTAGCACCTAGAAACAAGATAAACTTATCAAGTCCTCTGCCAACCCAGCTATGAAGGAGGCTGTGAGCCTGTTCACAGTCCCAGTACACACACACACACACACACACACACACACACATATAATCAGACGTTCATATGTTTACTATTCTGAGATAAAAACATACCCATATGGATTTGGTCTACATCTTTAAGAAGCTCTCACTCTTTTGTGATGTCATTCTGGGAGAGCAAAGTGTAAATGTTAATGATATGTAGATGCCTCTCAGAATGAACTTTTGGTTTAATGGGGAAACTCTAAAGGACTTGAATAACAAAATAGGAATATAATACGCCATTGAAATACAAGTAAAGCCCTGAGATGCCTTTGGGATAGAGAGTTTGCTAGTGATTTACTTAAGACGTCACCAGATTTTGGTGACACAAACTGGAATTTGCTTTTCAGTTTCAGATTTGGTACATAGAAAAGCTATGGACAATTATATGAATAAAATTAAAAGTTTCTCTGTTCCCAGTTATCATTAAAGATTTCTAACAAGTTAATAAGAATTTCTCCTATAGGTGCTTATACATCAAGGCTATCAGTGGTGCTGAAAGTCGAGCTTCCTAAGGTCAATCAGGAATGAAACTTAGGACAAGAAAGGGGACTGTTAATGTCATGCTAATTGTAAAGTTGGAGGATTCCTAATATTTGTCAATTCTACTTCAGACCTTTTACATGCACACAATAATAAATTTCCACACTTCCTATGGGATTTTCATCAACAATGGACCAGGGTTCTGCTTGTTCCACCTCCGTGTCCACATTTGTACTTTCAGTCTTTTTAGTTGTAGTTTTTTCAGAGGGACTTGTAGGCTGATGTAATTTAAAATTTTATTTATTTGCTGACTACTCTTGCTAAGCATAAGCATCTTTTTAAGTGCTTATTGGTCATTTACATATTTTAATGAAATATTTGTTCAAATTATTTATTGTCCCTTTTGGGAGGTTTTTAGACTATGTTGTATTTATGTTTTCTCCCAGAATGTGGCTTTCCTGTCTGTTTTCCTAATAATGATTTTGGATATCCACATGTAAGACTAAAACTGGACCCCCACCTTTCTCCACACACAAAAATTGATTCAAGATGGAAAAAGGACTTAAATTTAAGTCATGAAACAATAAAAATCCTCAAAGAAAGCATAGGAAAAACACTAGAAGATATCGGCATGGGAAAGACTTTATGAAGAAGACTGCCATGGCAATTGCAACAGCAACAAAAATAAACAAATGGGATTTGACTAACCTGAAAAGCTTCTGTACAGGAAGAAGACAACAATAAAAGCAAATAGACAACCTACTCAATGGGAAAGGATATTTGCATATTTTGAATCAGACAAAAGCTTAATAACCAGGAACTATAGAGAACTTAAATTAATCCACATGAAAAAAACCAACAATCCCATACATCAATGGGGAAGAGAGATGAACAGAACCTTCTCTAAAGAAGACAGACAAATGGCTAACAAACATATGAAAAAATGCTCATCATCCCTAATTATAGAGAAATGCAATTGCAAACCACCCTGAGATACCATCTAACCCCAGCAAGAATGGCCCATATCATAAAATCTCAAAACTGCAGATGCTGGCGCGGACGTGGAGAGAAAGGAACACTTTTATACACTGTAATATGTGTATACTGCTGGTAGGACTGCAAACTAGTACCAACTTTTTGGTAGGAAGTAGGGAGAAATCTCAAAGAACTCAACCTAGACCTCCCATTTGATCCTGCAATCCCATTACTGGGCATCTATCCAGAAGGAAAAAAAAAACCTTTATTATAAAGACACTTATACTAGACTGTTTATCGCAGCTCAATTTGCAATCGCTAAGACGTGGAAACAGCCTAAATGCCCCTCAACCCAGGAAGGATTGACAAACTGGTATATGTATACCATGGAATATTATTCAGCCATTAAAAAAATGGAGATATTGCAGCATTTGTATTAACCTAGATGGAAGTGGAACACATTATTCTTAGTGAAGCATCTCAGGAATGGAGGAACATAAATCCTGTATATTCAACTTTGATATGAGGACAATTAATGACAATGACACAGTGGGGGGTGGGGGAAAGGGAGAGCAGACACAGAAAGAAGGAGGGAGGGGGTGAGGGAAAGGAAAAGAAAAAAAATAAAAGAAAATAGTGACTAATTTTCACGTAAATTGGATTTAATTTTGACCAAAATACATTATTTGAACAATAATTTTTAATTCAACTTGTTAATATGTTGTTTAGGATATTACATTCTCATTTATAAGTGAAATATGTTTGTAATTTCCCTTTATAATAATATATTTTTTCCAATTTTAATATCAGGTATGTCCAGATGAAGTAGAATGATTTTGAAGTATTTCTTCTTTTTCTATTGTCTATAAGATTTGGCATTATCTGTTTTTTTTTTTTTTGAAATTACCTTCTATTTTTATTTATAAATATTAGTTGTATTTTTTGAGATTTTAGAAAAAAAAAAAGAAGTTAACTGATGACTCCATACTGAGCCTCAGAGTCAAAGCATTCTGATAGACATACTTTTATCTGGCAATGCAAATGTTACTTTTTTTGCATTATTATCATTATTATTGCTCAATTAAAAAAAAAGAGTAATATGACAACAGTTGTGATGGCCATTCCAGAAAAAAAGTAAAAATTACTTTGAAGAGTGAACTAGGTGCTGGCACCTGGGCATAGCTTCCCAAAGGGAGGACTTTGAATGTGACTGTAGACATTTTCAACAATGAGGTGTACAGCACTTTTTCTAGGGGAAGTTTGCAAACTTAATTGTCGGACCCAGTATTTAAGTCTGTGAGAGAGCAAATTATGAGTTAAAAAGGAGAACACACCATGTACGTGTTGCATTTTTTAATTCATAATATGATATTCTTGTTACATGTGCATTATTGTACATTTTTAGCACTCATCTCCCAAATAAGAAAGTTGAACTTTAAATAATGTGCTTTTCATTTGAATTTATGAATATTTGTGGGGGGTTTTTTCTTCTAAGAAATTATTCCAGGGTAGTTATTAATGGACCTCCTCTCCATGCTTTATTAAAAAATTTAAAGAACAGAAAATAGTAATTGGAGTCAGAGATGAGAAAATTGGTCCAATGTGATACTAAAGTGTAAAATGCCTATATAGGAAGTTTCACACTGTCTTTTACTGGCAGTTCTCCAACCATGTCCTCTCCAGGTTCCATCACGTCAATGTCCCTTTCTGCAAAATTGACCACTTCAAAAGAGGGATATGAGACTATGAGCCTTTCTACTTAGAGGGACATCATTCAGGAAGTCACCGCGGTAGTCCAGGTGGCTGTCTGGAAGATGACAGTGGAGGAAAAAACAGAGAAACACACAAGAGGAGATATGTTCAAATACTTACAAGCTGAAATTACTCGTAATTGCTTCTGGAGGAAGAGGAAAAGCGAGCAATCGAGGATGGTCAATGGACTATTTCTACATTTCCTTTTGTCATCTATATAGGAAAATTCCTCTAAGGGCCAATTTCTCCATCTTCTTGAAGGCATACTTGTCCCTCTGTATGAAGCTCCAAGGTTCCCAGAAGCAGAGTGGAGATGAGTCCACAAAACGTACACATTCCATACGCCACACACCCCTTCTTATAACTGACAAAGATTATTCTTTAGAGACACCAGGGCAAGTTCTTAGCAACATTCTACCTGGTAAATGAGCACAGGTTAATATCTATTACTTTCTTAGATGTGTGACATTATCTGACATTTTAAAAATGTCACGTGGGATGGACTCTTCAATTGTTCCTCTTAGTTCCATCATTTTGTTTTCCAGGAAGGGTGCTCATTACATGGTACACCTGGAGCTTGGACAGGGCTGCTCCGCCTTATTTTCTTCAAGCAATCATTTTAATTTTTTATTTGGCCATGGAATATTTTTGATTTAATATTAAATATATGATCCTTATTTTGCAATTGACACCAGAACACTTCTGGGTTACCCAACCCCATTCAATAAAGAGTTTGCTAGTTGGTCAACTTTCTTCCTCTACACACCCTTGGCACATACAACCCAGATTCACAGGCCTTGATCTCTTTGACTTATTTAGCAAAAAGAAAGGCCATTCTCTCTCCTATATTGTTACAAGCAAAATTGACCTTAAAATTGGTCTGTTTTCTCTGTTCAGTTGGAGGAGAAGCTCTCACTTTTTAACAATTTCCTGGTATCGTATTTGAGTGAAATTAAACGCCTTGGCTACAAGAAGAATTTTCAAGCTGTTGATTATCGTTCCTGTGTCCAGATCACTGGATCTGTATAATACAAAACCATTCAAAGTGCAGCATAGGTGTGGGATACCTAGTTGGTGGTTACAAATTCAATGTATCCTCTCAAATTTCTTAGGAAATTTGTATTCCTTCTCTTCACTTATATGTAGCAAGGCATAGATCACTGTCTAGCAAGACCTCTTACCTTCTTGTGCCTACTACTTTAAAATGTTCATCAAGGTCACCAACAGTGTTATTTTCTACCTTTTCCTTTTCTCTTAGTAAGCTTCCCTCAGAATTGCTTAATGCCTCTTTCCTTGTAGACCAGGATTCTTTTGTTTTTCTTTTTTTGTGTGTGTGTGATTTTTGGCCATGGCTGGGTTTGAACCTGCCACCTCTGGCATATGGGGCCAGTACCCTCCTCCACCGCCCATAGACCAGGATTCTTTCTTTCTTTTTTTTTTTTCTTGGCAGTTTTTGGCCAGGGCTGGGTTTGAACCCACCACCTCCGGCATTTGGAGCCAGCGCCCTGCTCCTTTGAGCCTCCTGACCAGGATTCTTTACTCTTTATGTCCGCAGCATTTTTCCAGTTGCCCCAGCAGCTTCCCTTTCCGTTTCTTTCTTGCACAGCCACTCTGGTGTCATGTCAAGTAGCCATTTTCTCACGTCCATCATCTATAACGTGAAAAGTAAATTTCCATTATACTTGTGGCCTCAGCTGTACTTCAGTACAACTTTGAATGTCCTTGCGATCCAATTCTCCTCTCATCTGTATTCTTTCACTTCTCCTCCCTCTGCTTTCTCTCCTTCTCTCTCTCTTTCTGTTTCTCTCTTTCATTCTCTCTCTCTCTCCCACTTCAATAAGTATGTAAGATAATTTCTGTCACATTTCTCCATGGCTCCATAGAGAACGATGGTCATCCCCTCGGCATGTTTCAGAAACATCTAAAACCATTTTTTTCATATACCATATTATTATCTCATTTATATTTATCCCAGAGAATGGCACAATAATTTACCTAGTTACCTTATTTTGATACCTGTGAGCAATCTTAAATCTCCACTATCCCCTCTTGACTTCTGCCTAACTGTGTAACTCATTCTTTAAATCAGAGTTCTAATGTATCTGTAATATCAGTCCTCTTGCTTCCACAAAATATTTCCGTCCTTGCCCCAGAAATTAGGACATTTTGATAAATTAATTATGATTGTTTATTTCAATAAAAACACTAGCAAGTCAAACTTTTCTAAATGTAAAATGCAACTATTACATATTTTTATGGCATCTGAAAATACAATGGCGAAGGTAAAAGGATGTTGTCAGATACACGCCATTCATGTCTTTGTTTACCGATTTCTATATTTCCTTTTGTACATCTAATTTTATGAGCAAAACATTTCTGATTCCTTTAATGAGGCTGCATGTTTCAGCAATCTCTGCCCTCTTGACAACATGTAATACCATTTCTGCTTTTAGTACCCTTGAGCAAACCTATTATTTAAACTAGGAAAGCAGCAAGTTAGCATTTTTTTTGTTTTGTTTTTAATTATTTGAGTTGATGTGTATTGTATTTTACTTAGAGGCATTCTCTCTCTTGATGTTTTATGCAATTACCAGCAGAAAAAAAACCCATAAAATCGCCATAAGAACTAAAATATCATTCCCATGGATCTGCCTTGAAGCAGCTGATGATCAATTGTCCTTCTGACATGAATGTCATGTAGCATTATCAAAATGACCTCAAGTGAATTATTTTATTGTTTTATCAGAGTCATATGAAATTAGCTTGACACTAAAAATAAACACTCCCAATTAACTTATCATTTTGAAATATTCATTCTTTAATGATTATGTATTAATGTTGGCAATGGCAAAAACTCTTTACTAATTTATAAGAGGCAGTTTGTAGACAATTTCCCTGCCTTTCAATTGAAATATAATGTTTACCAAAAATTTAATTAACAGCTCTCTAGTCTATTGTCCAAAATGAATGGCATTTCTAACCTTAAATGAGCAAATGGTAATGTTTAAATTTTTTTAATCACCAGACTATCCTATAAGAGATAATATGATTTATGTTTTCAAATTTAGCATTCAAACTGCTAATTTTTTTTAATTGTAGGTATTTATACAGTAAGTAAGGGGGACTATGCATCTTGATAGTTGGGTGTGGCAGTGGTTCAGACAGTGAGGTTTCGGCTCTAAGTAAATGAGCAAGAAATCAGTTTGTTCTTTAATTTAATTGTAACAAGTTAGAGTTGTTTATATCTCATACTATTAAAACACTTAAAAAGTGACATACATGGAAAAGAACAAAGGTAAGTGTGTACCACTCTACATGGTTCAATAAAGTACAGTTGAATAGTTGCATAGTTTTTTCCTATTTATAGAACAATTACATCGTCTTTCGTGTTAACAACAATTTTGTTCTTTATAACAAAAATAAAAGTTTCATATTCCAATTTCTGTGAATATAGAAAATATAAAATCATAAGAAAGAGAATAGAATATATAAATTTCAATCATTACTTTTAAGAAAAACTGCTGTGTAAATTTAATATAATTTTTCTCATATGAGGAAATCATGGAGAAGTTCACAGAATCTCATAGATTGTTAAATAAAATTTAAACTAATATAAAACAATTATTAGGAGTGGGCAGTACTCAACTGCCACATGACATACGAGTTAAAATTACGTCTCATCATGCATTCCTATAATTATTGAAAAATCCATATGAGAATTTAATGTGATCTAACTATCACCACACTTAGAATACACCTGTGAAACACACAGACAAAAATCCCTGCTCTGGGGGAACTGATATCTTAGAGAGGAAAGCTGAGAATAAATAAGTTGAATACATTATTCAGTCACATCATATGTGAAAAAGCAGTTAGTGCTAAGAAAGGAAAAAATGTTGGGCAAGAAAAGAATGGGAAGAATAGTCTTAACTAAGGTATCCAGACTCCACTGAAACCTTACGGAGGTGAGGGGTCAACCAAGCAGGTTCCTGGACATAGGCTTTTAAGGTCGAAAGAAGAGCCAGACCAAAAGAGATGGGACACGATGGGGCCTGACTGAGCCTATGGAATAGAAAAGAAGGTAAGATAAAAACATAATAAAGCAAAGACTGTTCAAGCAAGATATAGAGGTGATCTATGCAATGGCCTTTCTGTTTGTTTCTGCCAGAGGCTTGTAGGGGTGGGGTTTCAATGAAACCAAGAAGCAAATGAAAAAATGGAGGAAGGCCCAGAGGAGGTGCTGAGCCTTCTCAAAGTATAACTTCATGAATGGTCAATATTATAAATGTATTACTTCTTAAAATATATTTAATACCTAACTAAAGAAGCTTAAGGGGCGGTGCCATGGCTCAAAGGAGTAGGGCACCGGTCCCATATGCCGGAGGTGGCGGGTTCAAACCCAGTCCCGGCCAAAAACTGCAAAAAAAAAAAAAAAAAAAAAAAGCTTAAGTATAGGAAAATGTAAAACTTTAAAATAGTGAATGAATTATAAGTTTCTTTTAAGACATTAAGCAACATCTCACATATTCAAGTAATAGGAGTCAAACCAGAGTAAAAACACTTTTCAATCAAGAAGTTAAAAAAAAAAAAAGAAAAGCACTTTGGGC
This sequence comes from Perodicticus potto, assembly GCA_963574655.1. Classification (NCBI taxonomy): domain Eukaryota; kingdom Metazoa; phylum Chordata; class Mammalia; order Primates; family Lorisidae; genus Perodicticus; species Perodicticus potto. The sequence goes on along the minus strand of CAUYRH010131260.1, from coordinate 97,411 downwards.
AACATGATGTCAAAGATGCTAAATTTTATTTTATTTTTTTTGAAAAGAGTCTCACTTAGCTGCCCTTGCTTGAGTGCTATGGCATCACAGCTCACAGCAATCTCAAACTCTTGGGCTTAAGCGATCCTCTTGCCTCGGTATTTCATTTTTAGTAGAGATGGGTTCTCACTCTTGCTCAGGCTTGTCTCAAACTCGTGATCTCAAGTGAGCCACCCACCTTGGCCTCCCAGACTGCTAGGATTACAGGTGTGAGCCACCGCGTCCAGCCAAGATGCTGAATTTTAAAGCAAATTATTTTCATAATATAAAAGAAAAAAGTCACATTATAAAAAATGAAAATGATTTTAAGAAGAAAGAATAAAGGAAGGAAGAGAGGGAGCGAAGGGGAGATAAAGAGATAAAGTGTAGAGATGTGAGCAACTGTAAGAATTTCTGCCAATTTTCCCAGCTACGCTGATTCACCCTCACAACGAATATGCTCATGGCACAGATTAATAAATAGCCCATATCTTTATTCCTCCAAGGGTGGCTGCTGACTTATCTGACATGGAGTGAACTCTATATTCTGGTGCACAGGTCACAATCATGTCAGGAAGAAAGACTTCCATTTTAAAATCTTAGACTAAGAAACTTGTATTGCCTTAGAGTATTGGAAATACCAATCTTGATACGTTAAAATAAAAACAACTAAGAAAATACACCAGACTACTTTCTCTAGGGAAAACAAGTCTGTTTCTTTCTCTGTTTTTAATTTGACCATGAGTAATTTTTAAAAGTTTTCCATTGTTGTTTTTGTTCTTTGTAACAACCAAGACTTTAAACTCTATTAAATATTGCACAGATTAATGGTGATTTTCAAGTGGAAATTCTTCTAGCTAAATCTTTCTTGCTTTATATTTGTTATTATATATTGTTACCTAAAATAGTCTAATTAAATGCTGAGTCCTTGAGCTTATCTTTATGAAGTATTCCAAACTGTAGCTAAGCTTTTCAATTGTGAAGAATACAGATGATCAGGGGCAGTGCCTGTGGCTCAGTGAGTAGGGTGCTGGCCCCATATGCCAAAGGTGGAGAGTTCAAACCTGCCCCTGGCCGAAAAGTGAAAAAAAGGAATACAGATGAACTGAGTAGAAGATCATGTCAGGAGTTTCTGAAATAAATTTATAATGCATATTTATAGCCTTTAGGTTTCTGTATCAAGCAGCAATTAAAAAGTATTATTTTCTGGATTCTATTTATACATTACCTTTTGTGCTGAAAGTTTTCCATTCCAGATAAATCACGAAGATATTTACAACTTGTAACTTCGCTCTCAACCAAAATTACCAATACAATGGTTTTAGTTTCTGAAGACTACCATAATCACGTAACTTAAAGCAAGACACTTATTCTTTCATAGTTATGAAGACTAGAAGTTCAAAGTGAAGGTGTTCACAGAGCCTTCTTCCTTTCCTCGGGGAGGAATCCTCCTTGCCTCTTCCCAGCCGTAGGTTGGGGACACTCCTTGGAACTCCTTGGTTTACAGATGTTCACTTCAATCTATGCCTGTGTTATCACACGGATGTCTTCCGTCTGTCCATATGGCTCTTTGTCTCTTCTCCTCTTCTTGTAAGGTGACCAGCCATTGAACTTAGCTCCCTCTCTCAACCCAGTAAGACTTCATCTTGACTAATTCCTTCCGGAAAGACTCTTACAAGTAAGGTCACATTCTGAGATTCTGAGTGGACATAAATTTTGGTGGTAAGGTTGGGATGTGGAACATGACACTGTTCAACCCAATATATGCATTTTCCACCATGTGTTATAAAATGTGTAAATTAAGACACATTTAAAAAGTAAATTTCCCAGTTTATGTTTTGGAGAAGAGGTTACAACTCTGTTGGCGATCTTTCATGTTCCCCAATAAGGGGCCTCTAAAGGAGTCTGAGGGGGGCGGGGGACATGGGGCCTCAGAGAGCGTGCTTGGGAAAATGCCCAACAGCTGGCCTTACTCACATCAGCTTGCATCTATTAGTAGGGCTGATTTATGCAGAATTTCTTGATGAATAGGCAACTGGTCTAGGCTACTATCTTTAACAATAATTTATTGTGTATTTAAAATATTAATAACTCAAGAAGTGGAATTGAGATACTTCATTAAAAAAAGAAATAATGATTGCTTGAGGTGATGGATATCCCAATTACCCTGATTTGATCATTATTATATGTATCAAAACATTGTATGTACCCTACCAATGTAAGCATAATAATTAGAAATTTATTTTATATTTCAAAATATTCTAGGGGTACAGGTATTTTAGTAACATGGACCACTGTTGTATTGCTGGAGTCCCTGCTTCAGGTGTACCTCTACCCAGATAGTGTTCATTGCATCTCTTAGTCAAGTTTTTGCCCCTCCTCTTGTTTCTCCTCTGCCCTGGTTGATTTCCATTGAACTTTTCAATTTACTTTTCTCTGTGCACGTGTGTGCTCATCCATTCGTTCCAATTTAGTAGCAAGTACATGTCTGTCTTTTCATTCTTCAGATATTTCACGTAAGAGAATGGTCTCCAGTTCCATCCAGATTGTTGCAAAAGGTATGAATTCATCATTTGTTAATGTCTGAGTATACTCCATCATATATATACAACACATTTAATGGATCCATTTTATTAATCTGTTCATGAACTGAGGGGCACATGAGTTGATTCTACCTCTTTGCAATTATGAATTGTGCTGCAATGAACATTTGAGTGCAAGTGGCATTTTGATAAAATGACGTTTATTCCCTTGGTAGATACTCACCAGTGGGATTGCTGGATCCAGTGGTAGGTCTACTTTTAGTTCTCTGAAAAAATTCCATGTTGTTTTCCATAGATATTATAATAACTTGTAGCCCCAGCAATAGTGTGTCCACAGCTTTAAGGCCATCCTGTGGAATTTTGACTGGTCTTTAAACATTTTCCCCCAAATTAGAGATTTCTAAGAAAAGTGAAATGATTGCCGTTTATACTCTTGCAAATTAGGTTGAAAGATGGGGCCATTGCAAAATTAAAGACTTAAAAAGCACACATAAATAACCCAAAACCATGAGGTGATAAAACAATCATTTATTAATTTCATAGTTTAATACTACTAACAGAAGAAAGTTTACTCATATGTTCCAAGTGGCACTGTAAATTAATTTGCTCTGCAACGAAATTTTAACAAAAGATAAAATTGTCAGGTCGATAATTTATTTTGCTTTACTTTGCCCGACTAACTCCACCTTGAGTAGCATCTGTATATTTTACCATGGTGATATAAACAAGTATATTGTATGCTCTAGAATTATAAAAATATATAGTAAATGATTACTGAACTTTTATGATAAGTGACCTTTACTGTTTATGTAATATGAAAAAAGAATGATATAATATGTGAAAAGAAATATATGTTATGTAATAAGAAAAATAGTATTGCCAATGGCTGGATACTTTCTGGACAGCCTTTCATCTCATAAACCAGGGGCATCCAAAAAGTATAGACATTTTAAGAGATCTTGTTGAAAGTAAAAGAGAACATTTCCCGAAAGTGTATGCATCGTGGGTTAAATGGATGTGTGTGGCATGTCTAGTTACACACGACCGGTAAGGGGGGTGACTTTTGTGTTATCACGATAAGAAACTTGAGAACGTGAATTTGAGGACATTGTGTGTTCTGCCTTCCCCTGAACATTATAATGAAGGAATAATGGGACCTTGCTATGAAATACCCAGTGGGCAGTTGAAACTTCTGTATTAAAGCCCAAAAAGTAGAGATATCCATAGATGGGAGTTATGCGGGTAATCATTTAACCAGAGAGGGAATGCTTAGAGGTCTGGAGAACATGGAGAAAAGCTGATTTACAGAATATATGAACCAGAGGTAGATTTATAATTTGACGTTCAATTTAACATGACTGAGCCGTGATACAGAGGCTAGAACAAACCTCACACTTGAGAGGATATTTCAAGCTCACTAGTTGTGGTGGTGAAAATCCAACACTGGAAGAAGCCACAGACGACGAGGGGTGATGGTCCCAACTCACAGCTCTCCCTCACAGTGGGAGTTTATAGAGTGGGCATGACGTGGAGGGGGCAGGTGTTTCTATCATTTTAAACATAGGCATTGGCAATGAAAATGGAAATGAAAATGAAATGAACACTGATCATTAAAGAGAATGTTTTTTCAGTCTTCAATAGTGGCTTAGAGGGACATTTTCTCTTTTCCATTTCTTAACTCCCTTGTATTTTTTTCAAATATTTTATTTCTTTTATTCATATGTTATAGTCCATGCAAACAATTCTGAAAAATTATGAAGACTTGAAGTATAATTATGCAAATTCAGAATAGATATTCAATGTAAAATAATGCAAAGCATAAAAGTGGGTTCACTTGTGCACACAGAAGCAGGGGTTTCAAAAGATGTGTCAACAGATGGGAAATGATTCCTTTTTCTCTTGAAGACCAGGGACACAACAGATACCAGGATTGAAGTGCATTCACTGAGGACAACCTGTGTTCCTAAAAAAAGGTTTTTTTCTGCACTGAAACTGTTGTATACATTTTCCAGAATAAAGCTTCCAATGTCTAACATCTAAGATCTAAGATATTAGAAAATGTTCCAAATGTGATTCTTAAAAAGGTTAAAAATGCATTTTCACAAACAATTTAAACTAATTATAAACGTAATGATGCTGACGGCCTGGTGCCCTACCACCCTAGCTCCAGGATGGTGGACCCTGGTGCAGAATCTGCAGCCTACGGCAACTGTGGGATGATTAGTGTCATTTAGGACAAAATAGGATGCCAATGGACTGAGCTCTGCTTTTTCGGTTTTTCCCGTCATTGGACCCATAACTTTGTAATGATTACGGGCAGCCCATACAACATGACTAAGGAACACATTGATATCTTGAGGGATGTATTAACTCAAGGCCAGAGAGGAAGCCAGCAATGGATTCCTCACTTCTGGTGAGCACTGGATAGAGGATGTTATTATATAAAAATGTGCAATCAGCATTTACCCATTCTATCATGGGATTATGGTAGCCTTGATAGGAACTTATTTATGACTTTTGCGGTGAGTGAGTGATCTTCTCTCCTTTGGATCATACTTTCTTGTCGCTCTCCTTGATGGTTGAACTTTTGTGTATTCTACTGTCTGTGCAACAGTTTTCTTGGTTCATGGCCCTTATACTTGAAAACATCATATGTTATTAATCAGCAATTAATGTTTTTTAGGACATAAAAGTATATGTTTATTTTATATTAGAAGAACAATGGTTGGAGGGAAGAGATAGGCAAGAGTGTGAAGAGACAGGGAATGAAAGGATGATGGGGAGAGAGAAAATGTGCAAGAAAAGGCTCGGCACTCGAAGCCTTCAGTACTTGTGAGGTCTTTTCGCTGAACTCTCTGATAAGAGTTTTATTAATTCATATCATTTCCGGATATCTGTAAAGCAAACACCATTTTCTACACCCATATTATAGATGAAGACACAAAGGCTTAGAAAGGCCATGTAGCTTCTTCTGAGTGTAAACATCCGTGCGTAGTGTATGATCTACACACACAAACACACAGGTATAGTCACTATCCATGCTGGGAATTGAACCCACGGCCAGTGCTCGTGATACTGCTTTTAGGATGACCTATATTGAACATAAATTAATGCTAAAATATTGACAGTTATTCCATGCCAACTGTATGTAAAGATTATGTTTAATTGGAAAGATGATTATGATAAAAACAACATATCATATTTACATTCTATCCTAGAAGTATTTTAAATTCTTATGAAAAGTTTTTTCATTCCTTTTAATCAGAGGTAGAGATTACAAAATTAAAATTTGGGTGCAATGACTCTTTGTTATCTTCCTGTTATACTTTCTCATACCATTTGGATTATAAAAAGTTCTCAGTTATGATGGTTTCACCTCCAATAGTGGACAAACTTTAAAACAATCTCGATTATCTGTGCCTCTTAGTACCCATCCCAAATGTAATACCTTCCTCTTGACTGTAGGGAGGAGGTATTATTTGCTTCCAACAAACAAGAATACAAAGAAAGTAATATGATGCCACTTTACTGATTATATAACAGTGTGTTATAATTTTTGGCTTGCCAGCAGCCTCTCTACTAAATTCTGTTTGCACACTTGCATGAAGTGCGGCACCATGTTGAGGAGACACAAGTGGCAAGAAACAAAAGGCAGCCTCCCGAATCCCAGGGAGGAGCGGAAGCCCTCAGTCCGACAGTCTAGGAAAAAGCAAATCCAGCCAAAGAGCCGGAGTTTGGTGGATGATCCACTCCCCAGCCGACCCTCAGATGAGCCTCGAGCTTGGCCAACATCTCGACTACATCGGGAGAGACCCCAGAGGAGAGGACTCAGCTGAGCTACGTCTGGGGCTCTGAGCCCCACACCTCTGAGATGATGAATGGGCATTGCATTATACTGTTAACTTTGAGGTCATTTCCTATGCAGTGGTCAATAACATACAGATTTGGGTACTTGGAGTGGGGGTTCTTCTCTGACAATACCTAAAAATCTAGGAGCTTTAGAAGGAGATGAAAGGCCAGGGAATATTTGAAGAGCATAAAGAATAAGTGTCCTTAGACTACTGTGGAACAGAACTTTGGGGGTACCACCAGGGATGGCTCCAAAGGAAATGAGGAACATGTTACCTGAGATTGGAGAAAGGGAGACCCTTAACACGTGCAGACAGAGAACTAAGCAAAATCGTCTCTGGTAGTTACATAGAAAACAGAAAACGTAAGTGACCCACTTGGTTTCTGTTAGAGCAGCGGTTCTCAAACTGGGTTGCGACCCCTTTGTATGTAACAATGAAAATACATCCTGCATATCAGATATTTACATTACGATTCATAACAGTAGCAAAATTATAGTTATGAAGTAGAACAAAAATAATTTTATGGTTGGTGTCACCACAACATGAGGAAGGGTCGTGGCATCAGGCAGGTTGAGAACCACTGTGTTAGAGGTTGAGTTCACCTCTGAGCTGTTCAATGAGCCTGGTTTAGTTCACCCAGTAGAGCAAGTTCAGCTGAGTTAAAGGGAGGGCAAGAAACTGGGGAAGTAGAAAATAAGGCAGCTGGGACTCCCATATGGCAAAGAAAGAAGGGTAATATTTAAAGTAAAGCAGAGACTATCTTTGTGTTTTATTGTTTGTATGAATGTGTGTTTATATATTGGTTTCATAATAGTATTGAGTACATTGGATACTTTTTTTCCCATTCTTGAGACACTTTACTAAGATGAATAAGTTCCAGCTCTATCCAGGTAAACATATAAGGGGAGGGGGGGAGGGAGAGTGAGTGGAGGGAGGGTATTTAGAGGGATCTCACCTCTAAATTGGATTTAGAAATTTAAATGGGATTGTACACGATGCACAGGTACATTTCAAAACAACTAATAGTATATTATAAATGTCTTTCCACAAAATTAAGGATGAGAGCTGATGGTTTTGTTAATCAGTTTGATTTAAGCATTCCAGGATGTATATCAAATCATCATATGGTACCCCATCAATGCATACAGTTATGATTTAATAAAAATTAACTAAAAAATATAAAGTAAAGCAGAGATAAACATGGACTTTCCAGGAGAGTGGAAAAGGGTTCCCCTCGTGCATTGGAGCCATCACACATAGGCAGCACACTGACCCGAGGGCTCTCATCCCTGGGTCCCCGACCTTCATCTGTCAGTTACCACGGGCTCCCCTTGACCCTCGGGCTATGAGGTCCTGGTTTAATTAGTTGGGAATTACTTCTGTCGTCACATATTAAACCCGGTTTTCTTTACTCTGTACCAATAATTATTAACTGTTATTTTACTAGTGATGGTATGACAGTGTCTGTTAGTTCTGTTTTTGTGGCAATTATGGTGTGCACTTTTTCTGTGCTGGGGATCCCTTATCCTTGCTTTTGGGGGTAACAGATATCTGTTTTATGGGGGCATCATTCATGGACTAGAGGTCATGACAGGCTAGAAGTCATGTTTTGCTGGAACATCACAGGCTTGCTCAACTAGGTCACACTTGCCCCAAATTCCTTTCCCTTCAGGGCCCTTCCCAACTTTCTTGTACAGAAGGCCATGATTCTCTCCCTCCCTCCCTGTAACCCCTTTAACCTCCTTTCATCCTGAATCAGTTTTAGCTAAGGCGAGCCTCCTGAAAAGTAATAGAGACGTCATTTTTTCTCTTGCTGCTTACAGTAAAATGTGAGAATATAGAAAGATGATTTTTAAAAAGAACTTCTAATCTGAAAGGACTTGATAACTTTCAAAACACTGAGCTTTTCCAGAAGGGGGGAGATGCTAAAATTAGGAAACTGTTTATATGAACTGTGAGGAAAAACATGATCTTTAGCTAAAACTTGGGTGTGAGTACATAACCATTTGCTAAAACGTCAAAGATCAAAATGATCAGAATATTTTGTTACGAAAATGGCCTTTTACAGTTACTGAATTTTGCCTCACAGACCCTCTTGATCTAATAATCGGACTTGTAGGAAGCTGACTCACTTGTCATTCACTTCTGTCTAAGAGACACCCAGATATTAGAGGAATTATCTAGAAGGGATTTACAGGTGTGACTTTTGTCCAGTAGAGCAAACCCCCGTGAAATGCAGAGACCTTAGTTTCTCAGAAAATTGTTTTAGCAAAAACACTGCCAACTTGGACCCCCCCAAAGGAGCAGGGAAAGTAGAAAACTTTTGAGATGTGTGAAATTCTGCAGAAACTGGACTGATAATTGCACGTAGGCACAAACATCTCCTTCTTTCAGGGAAAAGGGGAAGAAGTTGGTGAGGACGGAATGAGCAACATAGAGTTGGGGGTGTGGGGAGCCATGGGAAATCATCCCCAGGCTTTGAAATCTGATTGTGAGCATCCAACACATTTTACTAGCTCTGATTTAAAATCACTAAGGACTGGTAAATTTTTTGTCACTATTTGAAATAGCAGTGTCTAATCCTGCTACCCTCTATTCTATCTGTAAGTGTTAAGTGTGCGGGGGACAGAAAATGTGTACAGATTGATTCAATGGAAGTAACTGCGCCCGGGGAGACTCATCTTTACTTAGATATGTTTTAGGCAATGAATGCCTGGAATTTGAGCAAAGAATTTATTGGGATGGGACATTTCCTGAACAGTATTTTCACCTACATAAGCATCTCATAAAGATTCGCTGGTATTGTCTCAAGGCTGCTGCTACTGCTATTGTTGTATTTAAGTAATTTATGCCACATTAGATTCAAAACACAGGAAAATACCTGTAATTAAAAAGGAATATGACAAATGTCAAGAAAAATGCACAACTACATTTAGCAGAAAAAGAACTTTGGCAGCATCTGGTGGTATTAGGAAAATATTTTAAGAAAATTGCCGTTTAAATCAGACCTAGTGGGTTGAACTTCATGTAGAAATACATTAAGAGAAAGGATAGAGTTTCCAACAAAAGGATATTTGAGAACAGTGGTGCAACCAGTTTAAAAAAAAAAGTTTATGTAGAAAAATAGCACGGAAATGATACGGGAAACGTGAAAGGTGGGCTAGGTGCTGGCATTTGTGCAGACTTGCCAAGGGGAATACTTCAAAGGGGACCGTGGGGGTATTCAGCAGTGACGTCTGTAGCTCTTTTTCTAGCATGAGTCACCAACTTAACGGTCCAACATCATATATATTTTTACAAACCCCTTTTAGCACTATTTTTTAATGTTCAAATTTCCTGTCTTTAATAGATTCTGAGTGGTAATGTTTTCCTTCTACCATTATATTCCAACGGTATAATTATGTTCTGCTCCAAGGAGACCACTGTGGTATTGAGTTAAAGTGAGATGTAGTTAGCGTGCCTTGCTATGAACATGTCTATGAAGGATTTTCATACTTCACTGGATTTCTCAACCTATCAATCTGCCACAGTGCCCAGCACACTAAAAGGGAAACCCACCTCTTATCTAATTGTCAGGGAATCAGGAATAGAGAAATATGTGCAAAGGACTAATACACATGGTTGAACTCCTCGACGACCAGATGTTTGGGTGTGAACCCAAGGGACAACCTTTATTGTTACTCTCGGAAGAAGATGGTCAGTTACAGTTAGCCTTAAACATACCGATTGGGGATAACTGCGCATAGAAGTTCCACACTGACAGGAAAGACATTGCTTAAATTAAAATAAAAATTCATGGGATTAAAATAAACATATTAAGGTATTATGTAATAATTCCAAACAGTCATAGTTCCTTGCCAAAGGAAGATAATTGGAGCAAATTGTCCAAATAGTCTTTCTACAGTGTAGAAGAGGAAGCTAGCCTTAATGTTTGACTCTATCCATCTCTAGTCCATTGATTTTGGTGAGACTTCTATGAGTTTCTAGAAACATTTATGAAAGTTAGGTGGCTTAAGGGTATTGAGATAAAGAAAACAATTCTTTAAATTGTAATGAACAGTTGTATTCCAATGGAACTCATTTTACCCGATTTCTTAATGACCTGATTGCTTTGTTAACCATCCATCATCATTACATAAAACCTGAGAGAGACTTTATTTTTTAACCAGTGTGACCTACAGACAGCATCAACTTGCTAGCTCTGCAAACTTCAGTTTCCACTCACAAACAATTTCATTTTGGCCAGTGCTCAAGTTGCCCTTGACCAGTGTTCTGTGTTACACTTGGCTGAACTCATTACCTTCTTTGCTGATTATTCCCGATGAAAAAATAGTATTTATTTTTTATCTTTCAACCCACAGGTCCTTTTGTTTGCACTGCTCAAATCATGACATGTGAGTATGACAGTTTTACAGCATAAGTTTCAGTGAGTCAAACTCTTGTGGATGTGTTTGTCTTTTGGCCCCACATGAATCTCTCACCCTTTCCTTTAATTGGGATATGAGAAAACTGAAAGACGACGCTATGCTACGTGCTACGATGGTCCCCATAAGGCCTTGAATACGGACATTTACTTTAAAAATAATGTTAAATGGGCAGCGCCTGTGGCTCAAAGGAGTAGGCTGCCAGCCCCAAATGTCGGAGGTGGTGGGTTCAAACCCAGTCCCAGCCAAAAACTGCAAAAAAAAAAAAAAAAAAAAAAAACCAAAAGTTAAATACCAAACTGTGTAAGTGAAGAAAGATAGACACTTTTCAAAATAATAAACCAAAAGGACTGATTAACTTATCATCTCTTCCACCTCTATAATGGTACACAATTTTCTACTTGTCCATTCCTGTATTTGTTGCCGTACGTGTTGCTATCTTGTTATATCTGCTGATACCTGGTGGTATCTGCACCAGGATCACCAGCATCTGCTAGCTGGTAGCTTAAGGTAGAAGAAATATCTGGTTATGCAGCAGAAAATGAAGTATCTGAAATTTAGTGTGCGTATATTGATAGAGCTTAAGAGGAGAAATACCAAAATCAACAGAATGCCTTTTCTACTTGCCATTAGAATTGGATTTGGTGATTTTCCAAAGGTCCAGAATAACTGGCAGGGTCTTTTTCTAGGCTTCAGCAGTGAGGTCCACACCTGCACTCGGGAATGTGTGTCCAGCTGGGGGTGCAGGCTCCTTGAGCCTGTGGGCATAGACGTCAGTGCCACGAAGGGTCCCTGACAGATTCCCCATAACTGATTTTGGGACTGTTGCCTTTATTGGTTCATATAAGAACCTAGGTGCCTAGAGAAAAAAGGGGCTGAGTTTCTATTATACTTGGTCTAGATGGAAAATTCAGACATGCCTTGTTGGAATATATAAAAACTAGCACATTGATGGAGAGCGAGGGATTCGGGATTTATTAGAGAATCTGATCAGAATTTTACTAGTACAAAATTCCAAAGGGGTGAAAGTTGAAGCCTGTTTGAGAGCAGTCCTGTCCTCAATATTACAACAGGTAAAACCTGGATCCAGGGCTATAAAGTTTCTTGAGTGAATTTCCTAATAGTTTGTTTTAGATATTGATTTCCCCCTTCTACTCTTCATGAAGACTGAGGCCTCCGAGAGTTATTAAGTGATGCCCAGAGCCGTGGGGACACCATGTGATTTTTCTGGCTTTTCTGTTGTGGTTGGTACGGATTCTATCCCTTTCTAGCTTCTGTTTGTACTAGATATTGTTTTGGTGTCAAATTAAAAGACCCCACCAAATTCCCACAATTACTGGTTGATATTCTCTCCCGCCACAACCATCTGCACCTCCTCAGTTGTAAAAATCTGAAGAGTTGAGAGAGAGTAAATCAGGGAGACACACATCCTCCTTGCTAGCTCACAGTGTTAGAGTGGTGGGTTGACTTGAGGTATTTTCTGAACAACTGTAGAGAGTAAGGGCAAGCACATTTTTACCAAGGAAGGAAAGTTTATTTTAATGACCTGGACAGCAGTCAGGACCCTAAAGACTGCAGGCTGTGGGGAACACGAGGCCTCTAAGTTTTATACTTTTAGGAGTATCAGCTGCTTCTTGGAAGTCTCCCAGGGTCTTACCTAACTCTGTTCTCAAAACAGTCCACCAGCAAGGTCTTAATAATGACCCACCTTCAAACCATAATAACCCAGGTCAGCCTGACCCAGACCAGTCCAAAATAATTACCACCCAGCATTCACCCTGCTCATATCTACCTAGCTACCTAACATTTCCCTCTATGGAAGAGTGTTTTGGTACAGTTCATATGTGTCTAGAACTTTAGTGACATTCATATATCCCTAAATGACTACATTTACAGTGGGATGGAAAAATAAAAAAAGGAGAGGCATTCCAATACTTAGGCACACTCAGAGCTTTTTAACTTTTTTATAATCAAAAATTATTATATTAACAGGGCAATAGCTTTTGTAGATTAAAAAAGTATACACACACATATCTTTGAAAGAGTTGCAAGTCACATTATTAACGAAATGAGTTATTATAGAATCTTTCTCAAATTCCACTCCAATTTTCTCCTTAACAAACTACACATATATATCTCTTGGATCAATAATTTATAAAAGAAATAGATGTTTTGGGGCAAGATTATTCTACTAAGGACCAAAGTTGCAAACTTGGTTGAATATTTTGCTTGCCTAAGTTAAATTTGTAACAAAGTCTGTCCAGAATAGCAAACTTCTGTTGATTTTTATTCGGCTTTTTACTGTGGGGGAAAACAACAAACATTTATCTCTCACAGTTCTGGAGGCTAAAACTCCATGATCAGGGTTCCAGCGTGCCCGAGCTCTGGCGAGGGTTCTCTCCCAGGTTGGAGACAGCTGAATACTCTTTGTATTCTTGCAGGGCAGAAACAGGGTAAACTAGCTCTGTAGCCTCTTATAAGGACACTTATCCCATTCACAAAAGCTCTACCCACATGACCTAATTACCCCCTAATGGCCTCTCCTCCAAATAACATTATGTTGGGGATTAGATTTCAATATGGAATTTTGGGGAGACACTGTATTAACTTAGAGGTGACCTCTAGATCTATCCGTGTGGAGTTATAGAGGAGGTAGAGACACAATTCTATACTTCAGAGTAGTTAGTATGATGCTCACTATTTAAATAAGTGGATTTAAATGTATGAAGCATCATGCTAAAATAAGGTTTAAAAAATAAGTTTATACTAAAGTTACTATAGGTTTCTATTTCAATGAACTTGTGAATTAAAGAAAGGAGGTAAAGTAAGGGAGAAAAAAAGAAAAGCCTTCCTCGTGTTATGTAAAATTTAAGCAACTCTTAGCTAAGCAGAGAAAATGGTAGAGGTATGTCATTAAAATATGTAAATAATCGTTATAATCATATAATTTCAAATAAATGATTGTAGCCAGCGCACTAAACTTCCAGAGACCTGACAACATATGCCTTAAGCACCGTTCTAAACATAGGTTATATAAAAATTAAAAAAACATATAAAGTATCAGCTTTCTAAAGTCAAACTCAAGTAAGATGTGAGGTGAGGCCATTTTCAGAGGCCGCAGAGGACAAAGCCACATGCAGAGCTGCTTTTCCCCCACGTGTGAGAATCTGTGCACAGACGCACACACCCCCTCATCTGGGCCCAGATGGGAGAAAGAATTCTGTTTTTATGTAGATGGATATGGATGAACATACGCTTTCAGGTTCAGAAGCAGAAAGGTATAAGAGTTTCAATCAGGTGGCTTCTAAATTTCCCATAGTGTCATTTCCAAGGACAAAGAGTTAAGAAGGATAGTATTTAGAACTTGCAGAAGGTGGGAGATGACTGGGATGTGGGAGGCGGCCAGTAGAAATCATCCACTGACTTCTGTGGGTCACCGAGAGCAGGAGGGGTTTGGAAATCCCCACGGGGCCGCCCCGGGACAGGATCTGGCAGTTTGTGAGGAATAACAACAGCAACAAAAACAAGGACAGAGGTGGTGCCTGTGGCTCAAAGGAGTGGGGTGCTGGCCCCATATGCTGGAGGTGGCGGGTTCAAACCCAGCCCCGGCCAAAAACTGCAAAAACAAGGACAGGTGAATGTGGGAGCAACCTAGGATTTGGAACTGAAAACAGATAGGAAAGTGAAACAGAATGGACCCCTGTTCAAGGCCGCATGTTGAGCATTTTACATTGGCTGTTATAAACCAAAGCTTTGCTGTCACTCAAAAGAAAAAAGGAAATGCTGTTCAGAAAAGTTGAATCACTTTTTTTCCTCCAAAACCAAATCTAGTGAATAATAAAGTCAAGATTTGAACGCGGAGCTGCTTATCTTCAAAGTGTGTATTTTTATCCATTAAACTTAGCTTATGTTGAGTTGGGCTTAAAACTACCCTTTAAAATAGCCAGCAAGAAGATGGTATTGGGGTGAAGATGATGAAGGAAAGAGGTAAAATCATAAAAGTCACCTGGATAGTGAGAGTTGAATGCACACGGACATAGAATAGTCTCAACATAGGAAAATGAAGTGACAGAGCACAGGGCAGGGGTCCAGGTGTGGGGGTGGGGGAGGAACTCTGCGGAGCTTCAGAGTTCCTATGGGACATAAAAATGCTTCATGTACAATAGACACGTAAATAAATATAATAGAAATCAGTGTACACAACTGCCTGGTCGTGGTTGTTTACTAAAAATGCTTTATGTATTTTTTTCTGCAGAGAATATGAGGTTTAAAAACATCTTATCTTTAATTATGTATGTCTATTTAAGAACTCCCTATGGAGAACTCTAGAATTAGCACTGTTGTTAAGCATTATTGTCCTTAGCATTTGGCAATAACAGCCACTCATTATTGTGACAATCAATATCTGGTTTCTAATTTTATAGCAATTATGACTACCATGAATCAACTTTAGTGAGGCAAAGAAATTCACAAGCTAGGAAGAAATAAAATGTGCTTTTCCATTGTAGGGAAAGATTATTTTTTCTGTTATCACTAGATTACAAGTAAGCATCTTAGATAAAAAGAAGATATGGTTTCTAGTTATTTCAATTTGCTGTAATTAATATAGAAAAATAGGCAAAATTAAAAAATTGTTTGTTCACATAAAGTATATTAAGAGCAAAACTTTAAAACTATGCTTCCTAAATGTTTTTAATATATTTGAGACCAAGATATTACTAATGTATATGATCATAATAATAAAGGTATTTCAATCATAATATATGGGTGCAAATTATAGAGGTGCTCTTTCATATTAAACAAGTAACTTTTTGAAAAATAGACGTTTTTGTTTTTTGAGACAGTGTCTCACTTTGTCGCCCTGGGTAGAGTACTGTGGAGTAATATCTCACAGCAACTTCAAGCTGTTGAGCTCAAGAGATTCTCTTGCCTCAGCCTCCTGAGTAGCTGGGACCACAGGCGCCGCCACAACACCCGACTATTTTTAGAGATGGTATCTTGCTCTAGCTCAGGCTGGTCTGGAACCTGCAAGCTCAGGGGATCCACCTAACCTGGCCTCCCAGAGTGCTAGGATTACAGGCATGAACTATTGCACCCAGCCTCTTGAAAAATAGACTTTATTTTGAAAGAGTTATAGAATAAGGTCAAACTTTAAAAGACACTATAGAAAGTTTCCAAACACTCCCTCATAGAGTTCGACTATTATTAGTAACTTACACTATGAGGGTAAATTCGATACAATTAATGAATCAATATTGGTGAATTAGTACTAACTAAAGTATATAATGTATTCAGATTTCCTCAGGCTTTATCTATTTTTTCCTCCTGTTTCAAGTTCCAACCTAAAACATCACATCATATTCACTTGCCATATCCCCTCAGGCTCCTCCTGGCCGTGATGGTTCCTCCGAAAGTGTTTGTTTTGGAAACCTTGACAGGTTAAGAAGCACTGGTCAACGTTTTCATAGGATGTCCCTTTACTGGACTTTGACTCTTTTCTATGGTTGTATTTGGATTATACTTTTGTAGAAGAAGACTACAGAGACTGTCTTCACCTAAATGTATCGAGGGTATATACTATCAACATGGTTTTGAACTATTGATGTGGCCTGTGATCTTAAAGTCGTTTTGCCAAATTTCTGCAATATAAAGGTACTCTACCCCCTCTTTTTTATACTGTTTTCTTTGAAAGAAATTAACTGTCACTCCTATACTTAAAGAGTGGAAACTGTTCCTTTTCATTCTTGAGGAAGGATTATCTACAAAAATTATGAAGAATTCTTATTCATGGAATATCTTTCTTGCTTTCCTAATTAGTTTGCCTATTTAATAAAAAGAAGAAAATGATAAAGATTGCCTTGGAAGTTTAAAAAAATAGAAATAACAAAACCAAAAGTGGTTATTTGGAAAGATCAACAAAATTCAAAAATGTAACTGTATTGATTAAGCGTGTCAGGGGAAATAATTACTAAACTCAGAAATAAAACTGAGAACATTATAACAAACCTTACAAACATAGAATGATAAGATAAAACAATGAAAATTGTACATCACAAATTAAATTTCTAAGATGAAATGGACAAATACTTAGAAACACAAAAATTACAAAATCAACTAAAGAAGAAACAGAAAATCTAAATAGACAGATAACCAAGAGATTGCTTCTAAAACCTCCCAATAATGAAAATTTTAGAACCAAATAGTTTAATTGGTGATTTCTTTCAAATATTTAAAGGGTCAACAACAATTCTTTGCAAACCCTTCCAAAATGTAGAAAGAGATAAAACACTTTCTAACTCATACTGTGAGGCCAGCATCACTATCATATCAAAGACAGAGAAAGATATCAGAAGAAATGAAAATTATAGGCCAATATCCTTTATCATTATAGATGAAGAGACCTCAACAAAATACAAACAAAGTTTAGCAGCATATTAAAAGAATAGTTCCCCATGACAAAATGGACTTTATTTCAGGAATACAAGGGTTTTTCAACATAATACAAATAAAAACAATAACAATAGCAATAATAAAAAAACAGACGGCAAGATGCTGTCAAAAAAGAGTAAATGCAAAAATATGCTCATCTAAATTGATGCACTAAGAACATTTCACACAAAAATGTGTCCTCATTTCATAATAAAAATATTCAACAACCTAAGAATAGAATTTTCTCAGCACAATAAAGCCTATTTATTAATTAAAAAACTAGATAACATTATACCACTATACTCAATGATGAAACACTAAAAAGTTTCCCCCAAGAACAAGACAAGCCTATACACTTTAACGACTTCTATTCGAAATTGTTCTGGAGATCCAAACCAGGGGAATTTGGGAAAAATATGAATAAGAGCAGTGTAGTTAAAAAGAAAGTACTAAAATTCTTTCAATTCACAGTTGCCATGTTAAATATAGAAAATTTAAAGGCGCATGTATGCACAAACACACAATCTTAGAATTAATAAAAAATGTCAGCATAGTTACAGGTTACCAGATAAAAGCATAAAAATCACTTGTGTTACTATGGATTAGCAATAAATAATCTGAAAGGTAAATTAGGAAAAAATTTCATGTACGGTAGCATTAAATGAATAAATTTAACCAAGAATTTGAAATATGAGTAAACTAACATCTTAAAAAAACACTGATGAAAATAATTAATAACTTACATAAAGATACTTTACACTTATGAATTTGAAGAATTAATATTAAGACAGTGATATTCCCCAAAGTGATCCACATCTTTTATGCAATCCCTATTAAAATCTGAATGATGTGTCTCTTTCAAAAACTGGTAAACTCAATCCCAAAATTCATGAGTTGCAAGGTACCCTGAGTAGCCAAAACAGTTTTGAAAAGCACAAATTTGAAAGACTGACACTTCCTAGCTCCTAAACTTCCTACAAATCTATAGTACTAACCTGTGGAACAGGCCCAACAATCGGGAGTTCAACAATAAACCTGTGTAACTCTGGCCACCTGATTTTCAATGAAGGTTTCAAGACCATTCAATTAGGAAAGAATAGTTCCTGGGACAAATTATGCTGATACAACAGGATATCCATATGCTAAAGAATGAAGCTGGAGTCCTACTTCACATCATATGTAAAAATAAATCCAAGGTAAATAAAGACTTTCAGAGTAGATAAAAGTTTATTTTAAGATAAAACTTTCATAGTGGATAAAAGTTTATTTTAAGATATAATTCCTAAAATATAACATAGGGATCAATTTCATAATGATGGAATTGCAACATTCTTAAATATAATGCCACAAGTACAAGCAACAACAAAAACAACAAAGAATGAGTGAATTGCAGTTCATCAGAATTAACTTTTGTGCACCAAAGTATGCTATCGAGTGAGTGAAGAAATGAATGGCTTTGAAACACAGTGAGGGCTACTAACAGCGGGCTGATGGAAAGTCCAGTGCCTGCTTCCTACACTTAAAAACAAACAGTATATTGTTCAAGTATTGTGCCTATTAGGTACATTTTAAAACAATTATAGCACTTGAAATTATTTATGGATAGAGATATAAGTATATCATTAAGTAACAACAAAACAAAGACACAGGACATTTAAGGAAAACTACTCAACAACTTTACAGTAATGTTTTTTCTAGGAAAACAAAAAGATTTGGTTGTAGATATGTGGGAAAACTCAAATGTGTTTATAATTATCTTCCTTAAAATCATGACGAATAAAAACTTCAAAGGTAAATAACAATGTGCCATAGCATGTGGTTGTCTTTCTTATTATCCTTCATGTTTTCCTGTATTTTAACTACATCTAAAAGACTTGAAAGTTAGGCGAGAAAGAAATCCAGGAATATCTATTTTAGAAATAATTCTGTTTTCACTAAAAAATTATATGAACATAAAAATTATAAATCAAGGAAGTGATATATTTATACACATATATTCATATATTATATATATTTTCCAACTAAGCACTTTTTAATGTGTTTGTAAATACTAATTAAGATGAGATTCTTTTCAGTATTATAGTCTTATCTCTTAGTTTCCAACATATACTTCAATATCAGAAGAATATGTGGGCAATATTTAAGATAATTAATAAATTCTACCGTTGTGTTTAGTTATCCGATTATCAAATCAACAGAGTTCACTGTTCTCCAGCTTATTTACTTCCTAGATTCCATGTGACAATCTTAAAACTGTGCATTCCACAAATTTTCTCATTGAATTCATTTATTTGGCAAATAAAGTCTGGCAATTTATAACAATTATTACCTGTTTTTCTTGAAACTGAATGCATTGCAAAAAAGTTCATTCAAAATCATACTATGTGAACAGGTCCTGATCTTTACTGAAGCAATCATTTAATTGGCCGTCCTTACCGTTGAAGGTTATATAAGCATTCAGAGATATTTTAAAAATCATTCAGGTGTTCAGAAAGTGTCACATCTCACTTGTGTTTTATTTTGTAGTTCTAAGCGTCCTTTTATGTTGATATGTTGAAAATATCAACAGCATTTCAAGTTGTATATGTTATGCTACCACTCAAACGTGTTTCTATCTGTGACAGTTACCATAGTGGGCAAAATACTTCCCTTTCAAGAGCTTTACAATCATTCTCCACGCACTTGAGAGTACTTGACTGTGGTGGGCTCGTCAGATGTTTGGCACTGAATATTGCTCCTAAAAGATTGTGTAAAATGGATGGCTTCTTATTTACTCGTGTGATATGACAATAAGTAGGTATATTTATAAAACTCTGAATGTCAGCAAAGATTTTAAAAACCTTCAAATCAAAATACGAGGGCTGTCTGGTAAGTACAGAGCCATCTACTATGGAAAACACTTCACAATGGCTGGATACATTTCAGCAGCCCTCTATGTACAAAGATGAATGGATACGGGACAGTAACTATTTAACTAAGTAACAAGAGCTCTTCCGTAACTATGTAACTAAGTAACCAGAGCTCTTCTATAACTATGTAACTAAGTAACCAGAGCTCTTCTATTAAAGGACTCTGCAACAGTGCCCAGTGGTTATGTGCCGCACTATTGCTCTATCCGACTTAAATCTGCTTGAGAAGCATTAATACAAACAGTTATTTAATCCTCACTTTGCTCATGGCACTGAGCACCTGAAATATGAGTGGTAGTTTATTCACACAAACTATTTTAGAAACACATCTCTGTGTTCTCTCTTACGCCCTTTCTTCTAAGTCGCATTGTTAATAGCTTGTAGTTGGGGGTGTGTGTCCAGCACATGTTGTCTTTAGTTTTTATTTTGTTTTGCTATGGCATTGTGTTTGTTCTTGTTGCTGCCTTAGTTTTCTTTCTTTCTTTTTTTTTTTTTTTTTGCTGCCTTAGTTTTGCTTCAAGTTTGGAACTTAAGTATGTCTCTCTATCCTTTCAAAATCACTTTATTTGTAACAGCGTATGTACATCATTTGGGATACTCATTCTTTACTTCCATAATTTCCATCTTAACATCAAATTATCCATAAGCTTTATTTGATATATCTGTTCTTATGCCACTGATGATAAATGCCTAATTAATATATTAGCTCCATAACCCAGCTTGCAGCATTCAGTTGGAAGTATTCCTTCCAGTTTGATAGAAACAAATCAATGTGCTGCCTTTCTTTAGGATAGTGTAGCAGGTGTAAACCTCTTACTTCTGTATTCTGTCTGTCATCCTCTGCCTTGGTCTCTCCACTAGAAGTTCTCTCACTCTAGAAGTTCTTTCATATGAGAAGTCTGCCCTTGCCATAATAAAATCCTGGAAATGTGTGCAAAGATTTCTAGCATTTGAGTCTGGGGAGACAGACCATTCACACAGTAAGTCGGGAAAAGCATGCTCCTTACTCGCACACAGGCAGCAAGAATAAACAGAAGTCTAGGATTCACAGGGAGCTGGTCCCTCAAGGACAGCTTCTCAGGGTGGGTTGCCTTGTCTCTGCATTTTCCATATCAAGCTGCAGCAGAAAGACCCTGTAAGGACCCTTGCCTTTAAAAAAATAAATAAATAAACATATATATATATATATATGTGTGTGTGTGTGTGTGTGTGTGTGTGTCAGAGGCAATGAGAAGAACTCAGCCACAGCTCCGGAAGTCCTGTACCGGGAAGAGTGAGTGTGGAGCCAGGGTTGCTGCAGCCATTTCTTCTGATCTTGGGATTTTGTATTTGGAGTTATTCTGAGAACTGTAAGAAGAGAAGAGAGTCCTGGGGTGACCACGGCCATCCAGGGACTTCGCTTCCTACAATGTGAAACTTGAGGCTAAGTGGCATGCAAGTCTGAAAAGTGATGAATACATTATTAGCATAGACTGCAGAATTGGTGGAGATAGTGTAATTGGAGTCTAGAGAAGTGTCATTTGAATTAGTGGCACAATTGCCAAAGCTATTGCCTAAAGTACTTCAGAGGACAGAAAATATCGTGAGGAATTTTAGATTTAGCTAAGGGTAGCTCCCAGCAGATTACTGAAAGTGTCATCTGGATTAATCCAGCTATGCCCAAGAAGGTATTGCAAGATGAGCTAAAGAAAAAATTAGTGCTTTGTAACAGAAACAGAATTTACAGAGAATATATAGGGCCAGTTGTGTTAGATTTGAAAATAAAATTGTTAATGTCTAACTCTTTCAAGTAATAAAAGATTTTAACGTGCAGAAAGCCCTCTGGATTAAGAGAGAACAAACAACATAGTGGGATGTGTCTTTGAAATAAATGTATTGGAGTCCACCTGACTATAAAGCAAATGTGTGATTTTGGTAGTGACAATCACTCAGATGAACTGAAAAAAAAAAAGGCCAAAAGTTTTAAAAGAGTACGTGGGTAAAAGCACTGCTGACTTAAATTAAAAGTTACAGAGACATCTCAAATCACAAAAAGGCCTCTGACACCGTAACTTCTTTGAAATAGAAATGGGCCACTTGTATACATGTAGAAGAGTATACAAACTCATTTTAAGCTACTAATAATTTTCCTTGGTTTAAAAAAACTATTTTAGAAGGTAGACCCAAGAATCATGGGGAAAATCTTGGAAAATAATTGGAGTCTTTCTCAGGAAGCGAGAGAGAGAACGAGAGCTTGGTGCTCTGTTTCCAGGTAGCAGAACCAGATGCTAAAGAACACTCTCTCATTGTTGGAGCCTGCAGCGTTTTCCCTGGGAAAGAGTCGGTAGTATGGAAATACACACACACACACACACACCAAACATATGCAAATGTTGCAGAAGAATATCTCTAATGTGCTTTGTACATGTCAGGAACAGAGAACTTGTCTTTCTTCTTTAACATGCCCCTTAAATTAGAGGAGCCATTTCTGTATCTGTTTTATTATTTTTTACAGAGGCATGCGACATGATTTAATAAATTGGGGTAAAGGGCATCTCCATCACCTCAGGCATGTATTATTTCTTTGTCTTGGGAACATTTTGGTTCTTCCCTTTAGTCATTTTAAAGTCTCTGCTAACTTTATTGCTGGATGCAGGCACCTTGCGGTGCTCTCCGACACTGTTCATTCTGGTAACTACCTATCCAACTACATTTTTGGACTCAGTAGCCAGGCCTGCTGTAACCCTCTTTGCTCTCTACCTTTCCAGCCCCTGGTGAGCGTGATTCTACTCTCTGTCTCCATGAAATTGCTTGTCTGACGAGTGAGAACATGTAAGCTTTGTCTTTCTGTGCTGGGCTTGTGTCACTTAACCTAACATTCTTCAGTTCCACACATGCTGATGCAAATCAATCTGGTTTAGATCATTGAGGTTCTGCTCTTTAAGCATGACGCCATTGATCAGAGGAGATTTAGAGATTTAGTGGTCCCAGGAGGAAGTGGAGAGAAGAGAGGTGACTAATTGGGCTTACGGGACTGGCAATGATTTATATACTCCTTTTCCTTAAAGAATGGCCATAATTATTCCCTTCCTACAATCTACCCTTCATTGCAGGGCAACTTTGCCACACTTCCCATCAATACTTGTGATTCCCTTTGAAAAAATATTTCCTAACAGAAGTGGTCTTGTGCCAGAACCATGCCTAGGCCTCATAGATGCTTCACATGAGTCTGTTGTGTCTCTTGGAATCCCCCTAAACCCCCCAGCCACTAAAAGAAAAGGCTTGGGGAATGAGAGGCTGCAGGGGTGAATTAGCTGAGTGGAGACCAGCCAGTTCCCAGCTGACATGGGAATTGTCTGCAGACACATTAAGTGAGCCCCATTGAAACTCCCAATCTAAACCTATGTATAATATATATATATATAATTAATATATGTTATATATATATTAAATATTAATTATATATATATAGTAATTAATTTGTTTTTGAGACAGCCTAACTACATCACCCTTGGTAGAGTGCTGTGGCGTCACAGCTCACAGCAGTCTCAAACTCCTGGGCTTAAGTGATTCTCTTGCTCAGCCTCCCAAGTAGCTGGGACTACAGGACCCGGACACACACCTGGCTATTTTTTGTTGCAATTGTCATTATTTTAGCTGGCCCGGGATGGGTTCGAACCTGCCAACCTCGGTGGATGTGGCTGGCGCTGTAACCACTGTGCTACAAGCGCCGAGCCAAAACCTATATTTTTGAGCTAAATAAATTGTTACTGTTTTCAGGAACTACATTTGGGGGTGAAATCAGAGAAAATGCATATGGTAAAGTTATAGGGAGCTTGTGATGAGAACACGTAATGAAGTGATGCAGGAAACTGGTGGGTTCGATTAAGACATTGAATCAGTGATTTTTAAAACAGCACATTTTATGATGATTACATTGTCCACGTGTAAACACACAAGTTTATGAGTGAGGTGAAGTGCAGCTAATTTTAGGAAGAGATCAATAGTTTAAGGAAATGAGAAAATTTCGTGGTATATCAGACACCTGCTGGGAGAGTTTTCAAATAGCTAGCAATAATTTCAAAGTACAAGTTGAAAAGAAAACCGAGGCCTTAGGGCTAATATTTTTGAAAAACAAGGCAGAACGGCCAGGATGTGTGTGGGCAGAGGATTGCAGTCAGGGTGGTAAGAAGGGCCCAGGCTCCTGGCTGAACTTCAGAGGAGGGTTTCTCTGACCACGGGAGGTGATCTTCTGAGCCCGCGGAATCCCGGACACAGGGATGAATGCCGAGACGATTTGTTCTGTGTTATTTTAAAAATAATGCTGAATCTATTTCAATGGAATAGTGACAGAAGAAAAAAAGTAAAACTTAAGAAAGAACTGAGACTGAAGACCGAGAAAATAAAGACAACGTCGATGAAAATGACTCAAAGACATTGGAACTTTAATTTCTACAACACCTTAAAGGGAAATGCTGTTTTAGCTGTTCATGAGGATTTTAGTGGCTTTTCTGCATTTTAGGTAATTGTACACCTCAGAAATGATCTGGATAGTCAGGTGACAGCCATGGGGTCCGGTGACTCTGGCCTCAGACTTCTCATTCACACAGATGAAACCGACTGTGTTACTCTGCTGACATGGGCCACAGCACCCAGGGAGGAGACAGAAGTGGTACGTCCCCCAGCAGTTCCTTCATTAACTCTCCAGGACTAAAGTATAAATCTGAAATTACACAGCACTGCCCCCCCACCCTCCATCAGCACCAAAGCATTGTATGAAAAAAGGAAAACCCTACTCTGAGAGAGGAAGAAAAATAAAGTCAGAAAAGATGAACTGGTACAATAAAATTGGTCTGTGAATTAATTAGGAGGGAGGCATTCTATAGCAGAAAATAATGAGATTAATCTAGTAAAAGAAGCAACCCTATTAAAAAATAAAATGAGGGCATTTGAGAAAGAGGATTCTCTTATTTTATTACTAGGATTATGGGCGCCAAAAGTGTGGAAAGTGCTACCCTCCGACTGGCATTGCATAAATTCAACACTCTTCTTTGTCGCTCTATTTTTTTTTTTTTTAACAAAGGCAGAAAGCTTTGATGATATAAATCCAACAATTATTCTCTGTGTGATCTTGGATAAAATGTTGATCATACGTGTTTAAGTTTCCTTATGGGTAAAGTGATGATATGAATGGCTCTCAACTCCAGAGATATGTTGCAAATATTAAGAAATTCAAGTTGTGTAACATGCTTAGAGCAATCAATACTTGTCACCGTAATATGTAAATAAAAGCATTACATATATTGGTTGTCACTGTTTCATGTGTAAATAAAAGTGCCCACTCATGTGTTGCGATCTAACAAAGTTATATGTTATATCTCTAATGATATAAACAATTCATTCCTTAAGTCTTAACTTCTCCCCCAAAACTAAAGATTAACCTGTGCAAGGCAATATTCACTTTTATTTTTTAAATCTAATCCAATTTTACTCAATGGTAAGAATTTTTACCAATGGATATGTCTAAACGTTACTTAAACTACAATTCAATATACACGTGTGCACATGAAAAATACACAGACTGATAAAAAAATTAGTAATATCCAAACTATATAAGAAATTTTTCAAATTATCCTGAGTCAGGAAGTTTAGACAGTTACCTATCTAATAAGATTTCATGTAGGAATGTATGCACTAATTCGGGCCCACTTTACTCAGTAAAATTAATATGTAATAAGGTGTTCTATTAGTGTTTTGTGTAAGATGGTTCATTTTCAAACTTTTGCCTTTTTGACTTATTCCATGAAGATGTCAGGGAATAGGGAATTCACAGATGGTATGCTGCCCTACTAAAAGTGTACAAAGAAATGAAAAATAGGCAAGGACAGATTTCACAGGAGACAGAATAGTCATAAGTGTGTAAAGTAAGTGGATGATGTAAAATCACATAAATATCAGAATAGTCATAAGTGTGTAAAGTAGGTGGATGATGTAAAATCACATAAAAATCAATACTACATGATTGAGAAGCCCCAGAGGCAGATAGACTGTAGGAATCGGTTCCAAATATTGTTTTATGTTTCAGTTCCATGCAAGAACAGGTGAAGTTTAAATTTAAGGAGGAACCAACTAAAGCAGACAAAGGTTATACTGGTGATAAGTTCCACGAGGTTAAAAATGCGCCAGGAATGGAAAAATATGATCATGAGTTGACTTCTTCTTAGAAATGATACTCTCTGTACATAAGCAGGCAACGTTCTATTTCCTATCCCTTCCTAAAAAGTGAAAAGAACACTCAACTCTAGTTCTGCTTTTGGCTGCTGATCTTTTCTCTACTCTTTTCATACCGAAGTTCTTCCCAATATTCACCAGTATCCAATTTCCCAGCTCTCATTTGCTCGTGGACCTGTCCAGCTAAGCTTCTGCCCCACCATATCCTTGAAAATATTCTGATACAGGCTACCGATGACCTGGGGGTTGGAAAAAATACTGGTCAAGTTTTACTCTTCCAGTCTTACTCAAGTTCCAGTATATTTTAAATAGTGATAATTCCCTCCAAGCACTGTCCTCACTTGGAGTGCATGTTAGTACATACTGGGCTTTATATCATGAATGTTCCGTCTCAGCCACCATTATGGGAGATTGAGAGAGAGAGAGAGACAAAAGGTTCAAAAGGTTCAAGCCTCAGGTTTTTGATATTATATTTTATTATTTAACTTACTTCCATGATTTTTCCTCATCTAGTCCTAAGCCCTTTAATTATCATTTGTGTATTGACACCTCACAAATTTCTGTCTCTACTGAGGACTTCTCTTCTGAATTCCAGGCAAGTTTCGCACCTGACTACTGAACTTCTCTACTAGTTGACTCAAAAACACCTCAAACTTAAAATATTCAAAAGTAGACCTTCCATCTCCTATATCACTGTTCCAAGTGCATTATCTCTGTGGTTTCTCTACCTCTTTGTCATCTTTCTATAGACAATAGAAAAGATGTCAATATGAATAGACACACATTCAATATGTCGGGTCTCTTTATCATACACTTATACTTAAATCTACCTCTAAATTCCACCAGCTCTTCCATCTAATCTCTTAGAATTTGGCCATCTCTAGACACTTCTACCTCTTTTGCTCTTCTCTGAGCCATTATAATCCACCTTTGAATTATTGCCTCGGAGCTCCAATTGATCCTCCACCCCCTCCATGGAGTCTACAGTCTAATAAGCAACCAGAGTGGTGGATTCACTGTGAAAGTAGAAAAATGACCATTGTATCTTAAAAACCTACAAAATTGCTATACTAGTTTTATAATGTTGAGTAACAACCTACTCAAAAACACCTCCAAATTTTGATACTGAGGTTACACCATTTCATAATCTGTACATGTATATTTCATAATAAAAACTCATACTCACAAAGTTATCAAATTAATAAAAGGCCACGTTCTAATACAATTAAGCTCATGAGGGGGAGGGAAGGAAGGGGGTGTGGTAAGGTCTCACCTAATGGACACAATATCAGGGTTTCTGGACCCCCCGCCTGGGTACGATTAACTACAACTTGGACTTTACCTGACACATGCAAACACTGTAACCCAATTGTTTGTACCTTCATATTAATCTGAAATAAAAAGAAAATTAAAACAAATTAAATCCACTTTCTACTTTATGTATAATTTTGTTTCCATAAAAGGCAGAGTTTTAAGAAGGTGTTGCCTAAGAAGAGAAAATTTCTGTGGGCTAGAAGATTTTTGTCATTTTTTTTCCTTTCTGACATTGTCTCTCCATAATTTTCATCATTCTTCAGCCTCCCAGAGTGCTGGGATTACAGGCATGAGCCACTGCGCCCAGCCTCGACACAAAAAACTCTCATGTTCAAAAGTAGGAGAATTGAATAAAAAAATAAAGTCGTATTGGATGATAACCCAAAGTATAAAATAAACATCATGAGCCCACATCTATGTACACATGTCACTGAATATATAAATAAGTGAGAGGGAATCCCAAATTATGTTGATATTGTGTCTTCACTGGGGTGGAGCACAACTCTCCTTATTCCATGTGGGCCACGTGTGGTGACTTCTTTCCACAGTGTGCAGTAAATAAAGTGTGTAAGGGGAATGAGTGACTTCACAGTGCAGCGTGCAAAACCTGGGTGAGGTGATCTCAGCCAGCGGATGAAGGTCAGCATGCAAAGCGCTCAGTCACCTTGACACAGGTGCTGATCTGCTGTGATGAGAGAGGCACCTTCCCACTCTTCCTTCCTTCCAGAAGCACATAACTTCAGTTTCACCATGAGGAAAATACTCTGCAAACCTGACACCGACTAGCCTGAGGGCAGAGGACAGCCAGATGTCATGTTGTGTCACGATAAGCCCGTAAATGTGAAAAGGGACATGAGATGAAAGCTGGGGGCATCTGTATGATGTGTAGACTTGAGTTAAGAATAGTATTCCAACATTTGTGTAAGTTGTGTTATTTTAATAACACAGTAGTAGGCCAGGCACAGTAGCTCATGCCTAAAATCCTAGCACTTGGGAGTTTGCAGCAGAATGGAGAACTTGAGCTCAGGAGTTGGAGACAGCCTGAGCAAGAGTGAGACTCCATTTCTACTAAAAGTAGAAAAACTACCTGCATTGTAACAGGTGCCTGCAGTCACAGCTATTTGGGAGGCTGAGACAAGAGGATCACTTGAGCCCAAGACTTTGAGATTGCTGTGAGCTATGATGCCATGGCACTCCACCCAGTGTGACAGAGTGAGATTCTGTCTCAAACAAACAAACAATAATAACATAATTACAAGTATACCATACTTAAATGAAATTTTAATTAAAGGAGACACTGGGCTCAGGTTATCTGGAAGCTTTCTGTAGTATCTTCACAACTTGTGTATAAAACTAAAACTATAATGTACTAAGTACTATTAGGAAACCAATTTACAATCACTCATACTTTTGTATGAAGAGTAAATCACAACTATGGCCCAGGATGGAGGACAGGATATGAAGGGAGGGGGAGGTCAGATGGACGGAGGGTGAGTGGTGGGTCACACCTATGGTGCATATTGCAAGGGTATATGTCAGATCTAGTAAGTACAGTGTATAAATATCTTAACACAGTAATTAAGTAAATGAGGTGAAGGATATATACATACATATATATATATATATATATATATATATATATACATATATATATATATATTTTTTTGCAGTTTTGGCCAGGGCTGGGTTTGACCCACCACCTCCGGTATATGGGGCTGGCACCCTACTCCTTTGAGCCACAGGTGCCACCCGAGGTGAAGGATATATTAACCAGTCAATGTAAGCATTCCAAATTGTATATGCAATCAGCACATTGTACCCCATAAAGGCATTAATATATACATGATCTACCACTTTATGATTTAATAAAAAAAAAACTAAAACTATTCTAAAAAATATACTCTATTTTTTGGGAAAAAAGTGCAAGTATAAATAAAGCTGTAACAAAATAGACCTCCAACTTCTTAGGATAGTTTCCTGAGAACATGATCTTCAGACTGAAAACCCAATGATCTTTATCCAAAGAAAACTAAGTGATGGTTCCTTAAACAGTGTTTCTGGCAAAAGTAAAGACATGGACAAATCGAAGAAATGGGAAAGATGTCTTTAATATGTCTTCAAAGTGTTTGGGGAGGCAGTGAAGAACAGAGAGCTGATTAGGAAGAAGCTGGAGATGAGCGCAGAGGTTGCCTCACCCTTGGCCTGGACAGGAAACGCTCACCGCCATTCCGCTCCTCATGTCTTTACTCGAAGACTGTGACCAAGTGGTGCCCCTGGTGACTTGCTCTGCCCTCACTTACTCTTTCTAAGGAACAGCAGCGTGGTGCCTATGATTCTCAGGTGACAGCAATCAGTTGGCATTTCTTGATTGGGCTTGGCTATTCAAATAAAAAATCTATAAAAATCTTTAGAGAAAGCAAAAACACTACATTCATCCAAAGCTGAGTTTTTGTTAGACTTATGTAATGAAAGATAGAAGAAAAGATAATTTGTAGTTCAAGTTTAAGTGCCCATGGAATATAGAATATAAATTTAACAGAAATAGAAGGAAAGGCAGGAGAGACAAAACAGATATATAAAATTCTCAGGGATTAAAAACATTCTAGATATATGTAAACAAACGTAGAGGGAAAAGAAGACTCAGTTTTATTTTGTTAAAATCAATAGGAAATTTTATCACATGCTGGCTGTTTATTGCCATCGTCACAATTATTATTTTGCAATTATATAGTGATAATGACCCTCAGCTTTTAATTAGAAATTCCTTCAATGCTGAGGCTATGTCTGGGAGCCATAAGATATCATAGGATATTTTCTCATATACTCATGAATTAACCTTGAAAGGTCATCTAGAAGTCAGGCCACCTATCTGCAAAATCAGAAATCCTTGTAGAAATCCTTGTAGAAGTGCTGCAACTTATTTATTGCTCAAAGTTTTATGATTAATAAGCAATTAATAATTTATAATTAACAAGCAATTCAAACATTTAAACCTATGTGTGTCTGAATCCAAATATGTAAAAAATCTGGCAGTGTTGTCAGGACAACTGTGCCATGACAAATTAATAATATAGCCTATTAGCCAAGGCTGCATAAGAGCTACAGAGAGATTGCTGAGGTTCCCCATCTATGGCAGAGCTGCTTTTTAAAAATGATCAAAATCATAGTATCATCAAAAAGATTCTGAGGGGGAGGTTTGTGAGCCATTACTGAATCTATTTCATTGAAATTCACTTTGATTTACTGGAGCACACACTTTATGGTAAATTAAAGAGAGTTCTGCTAAAAAATATAGAAGAAGGTCTAAATAAAATTTGAAGAGACAGAATAAAACACTGTTGGACAATAGTGGACAAAGGGTGTTTATTTATAGTACTTAGAGATGGAAAGATGACATTTTTGCGTCATTTCTCCGTGACTCTAAGAGCCCAAATTACTGATGATCACTGGCTCTGCTTTTAACAGCCACTTTCTTTAACAAATTTCTGAACAAAGGGACATGTTTCTTCAGAAACATGTTCCTTCAGTGATTTTAAGATACTATAATGTGGTATGAAAAATGAGGTATCTATAAAAAGTTAAAAATACTATATTATTTATCCAAGGCTACCAACTGATAAAACCTTTATTCCACAACAATAGCGATTTAGTAGCAATATGTTAAAGCCTGCTCTTAGGTTAAATTAGTTTATAGCGTTCTTTTACCAGGTAGAACAATGTTTAAAGAAAGATAAATAGTGCTGGCGGAAAGTTGCTGACTCATTTCGCTTTCTAGTGAGGGAAGTTTAGGAAAATGAAAACAATAAAATCAACATAGCTTCTTAATTTTGCAGTGAATTCTTACAATCTTAGGTTGGCTTGGCATCCATTTTGAATACAGGTTTAAATTTCTCATCCCAGAAGCAGTGACCATGGACAGTATCTCCAGTTCTTGACCACACCTAAATGGCTTAAGCCAGTGAGCAAAAAGCTCAGAAGCATCTCTCCTGCTTAGCAGGCTGGGCTCCCACATTTCTCTCTGCTTCCTTTAAAGTAATCACTGGGCTATTTCCCCAAGAACTTAACATACCACCCTCACCTTACTCCCTTGTATATACTTCTGATTCCAATGAACTCTCTTTCTCTCAGCCCAACTCGTCATTCCTGCCTCCCGTGACTCAGGGACAGAGCGCTGGTCTCTCAACTTATGCCTTCCTTGCCCAGGGCGTGTAAGTAAAACTTTGGACTTGTTTCCTGTGGTGGTGATGCCTTGAATACACCTTCCATGTGAAGAACCAACGGCTGCTCTGGGCTTGGTTGTTTCAAAGGTGCCCAGGAAAACACAAGGTCTGGCTCTCCCAAGGTCAGAGTAACAGCCAGGTATGAACTGGAGCCTGGGGCAGACGACACCCACAATAGCATGTGCTGTACATTGTGTCCAGTGTGAGGGAATCCCTGGTGTGGGTCAGACCACTAAATAGTAGTTGTGAAGGGCACGTTGTCAGCACCCATGTCTGACCCCCCTCATTTCTCATGAGGGCAGTGTTGCCAGCAGCACTGGTGCTGGAGTAGCCCAAATTTACCTGGATACTTGGTCAACCTTAATAATGAAATTTAGGCAAGATGACTAGATATATTTTATTAAAGTGCAGTGTTTGGAGATGGTTGTTTCAGAGGACATGGAATTCAGAAGAATGGGAATGGTGCTCTAGAGCAGAGAGGTTTGCAGGTTGTTTATATAGACAAGGTCTGAAGGAGGTTAACGGTTGTACAACATTTTCCTATATGAGGTTAGTGCACAGTTGGTTATAGACAGTATTTCTTTTCTGGGAAAGGTGTAGTTAACATTCCATGGGAAAGATGTACTTGTTAGGGGCTTCCTTATCTCAGGTACCATTTGGTCTGAGCCAGGAAACAGTCAGTAATTAAAATTCCATAACTCTGCATCCAAAGTCAGGCTGTCTCAGAACCTAACAACTTTTAGAAGCCTTCAATAGACAGGCTGTCCATTTTCCTTCACATAGCCCCCATTTCTTCCAGATCTTTGAAAGAAAGCTTTGCAGAAGAAGCATTTGTTAGAGAATAGTTATATCTCGCATCACTAGAAAGCCTCATTTAGGCCTTATTTTCAGTGCAGGAGATTTTCTGAGGGCTCATTACCCTAGTTTTAGTCACTGATCACAGACAGGGTGAAATGCAAATCATGAGTAATTCCACAGTCAGGAACATGACAATTGGGCTTGTGGTTGTGATAACTTCTTGAAGACCGGAATGAAAAGAGAATTTAACCCCGAGAGTAATAAAGTAAATGAATCATTCAGAAGATTAGCATTCCATATACCTTGTGATCACTTAGCCTTTTGAGTCGTTCTTTCTAATCAAGTCTCCCCTTATCCAGAGGGGTCAGGAGAGGCAGAACAAAGGGTGTGTGCTCCTGCACAGGCTCCTCCTTTGTCAGCCAATAAATGCTCCAAAGAAAGTCTATCTGTGACATTCGGTGCCACCTGCGCTGGAAAGTTCAATACATTTTTTAAGCTGCAGCGGCTTCAGGTAGCTGACCAATGTGTCTGACAGGTTTTCAACTATTACTCAACTAATGGGAGCCCCAGCAATGGGGATTAGTTATCCCCAAATGCTTTGGCTGGCATTATCATCACACCCTGCTAACAGAGTCCTATAGCTCTGTGATGGAGAGAGAAAGGGAGGCTTGCTACATTTTTGCATAAGAATAAGGAATTGTAAAATGACATAACAAGCGTAAGCCCTCTACTTGCCAATTATTAAGACAGCAGTGCCCAGTCTGTGTACATAAATCAGTTGCAATGCCACATACAAGCACATCACCCACAAGAGCATAAGGGACTCCTTTGAGGGTACGTTTTTATTTATTTTTTTTTTTGGAGACAGAATCTCACTTTGTTACCCTGGGTAGAGTGCTGTGGCATCATAGCTCATAGCAACCTCAAGTTATTCTCTTGCCTCAGCCTCCTGAGTAGCTGGGACTGCAGCCCACCACAACACACAGCTAGTTTCAGAGAGGATGTCTAGCTCTGGCTCAGGTATCCCAGACAGAATTAGTGGAAATATCTAGTGGCATCCAAGATCTAAAAAATTATTGGCAGGCATATATTGGTCAGTAGTAGATCTGGGAATCATACGGCAGATCCAGCAATTCAGTTTCCTTCAGTAGCAGCACTTTGGGATGGTTTAATCCCGGGGTTATTAAGCCTTGTCATGTATCGACACAAAAAGAATTCTATACAGAAAAAAATAAAACTCACTTTTTCCGAATAAAACTACCTTCTGAAGTCCTAAAAGAATAGTTATATCAATAGTCTAGAATAGGTAACAGAAGAAATTTCCTGTGTCACACTGAATAATGATTAATAAGATTCCCGAAGCAATGGTGGAAGTGGCTACCAGATGGTTGTGAACATTTGCTGAGACATAGACCTTGCCCAGTGTCTTGGGAGAGGTGTCAACTGCAGGTGTCATTTTTTGTTTCTTGGCCTACTACCTACTTCACTGAAATTGAAGATCACAGGAGACTCGGCCTTCTTTCGATGAGAAATGAGAATTTTTGAGTCTTTGTCTTCTAACCGTGATTGGGATCCTTAGATTTTAGTTGAAGGGAATCCTTTAGAAAATGTGTAGAAATTCAAAAGAAAAAAATCCTGACTGAAGTCCATGAGTTTGAAGTTCTTCGTTTTCTGAGAGTTCACTATAAAAATAACCTTTTGTGAAATTGTGATTTTAGTTTGTTGTTTCATAAGCTTTTTAGAGTAATGCAATATATCTCGTCCATTTAGCATTATGTTATAGAATCAGTTTCCCAAGGATAATTTCACCGGTCTACCCATCTATCTAAATTGGAGATAAGAGATGTCTTCCAAGAGGGAAATAAATCCCTCTTAGGTTAAATAAATCCAATGGAAGAGCTTTTAGCAAGGAATTTTTAAGAAAATTGTTAATTTTCCCACTTGATTTTTTGATTAATCTCTTTGAGAAATGTGATAAGTGAAGTCAATATGAACGAGGAAATTATTGAAGAATTGACCATATATTGCATATAGATCGAATAACGTGTCAGGGAAAAGACCACCTCTGTCACTATGACGTTCTGGAGTGACTCACTAAGTTGAAACTTTTTCTCAAGAGAATTTTACTTATTACTAAGGCCATTGTTGTTCTGCCTAGAAGTGTTTCTGCTTACTGGGAAAACAATGCTGACCATTACTAGAACATCCTCGTGTCCTTACTCGTGTCCTGTGACAGCTATTGCTTAATAGAAGTTGATTGCCACACCTTCAAGGGGCCTCAGGAAAAGGAAAACGTCTTTGAGAATTATGTAAAAGTTTCCTTGGATTACGTTTTGGGCAAATGTGGGAGCAACTGTATAACTTATGAGCTACAGTCAGAGACAGTTTCCAATAATACCGTCTTCACAGGAAACCATTTTACCAAGTGCCTATGAATTAAATACCCCTGTACATGGGTTGTAAAGGATGATTGTAATTTACCCTATTTCATTCTTGTGGGAGGATACAGTTTCTTCTGATTTAGAGGGTTTTTTTAATTTGTTTTTGGAGCTCTGAATTAAATTAAGTTTATGTCAAACTCAATGAGTTCCTTAAAAGGTAATATGGGTTGCTTTTATTTCCTAGATGTATTTAGAGCAGCCTTATTTGCTACATTATTAGCTAGCTAATTTCCTTTGCTTTCTGGAGTATCTGATCAGGGGCAACCTGGGATTTGAATAATTGCTAATAATTTTGGTAATAATATGGCTTCTAACAATTGTGATATAAGGTGTTTATTTTTATGGACTGACTAGAAGTTAAGAACCATTGAACTACCTTTGTTTCAAAGTGACGAGCTACTATAAAAGCATATCTGGTAACTATTAATATTAGCAGTTATGCTTTTTGCCAGCTGGCACACTCTAATCCATGCGATTAATCCTTCTTACCTAGCTGAAGTTGCTTTGGAAGACAAGAACTTTCCTTCCTTCCTTTCTTTCTTTCTTTCTTTTTTTTTTTCCAGCTAAGGACACTGTAGCATAACCTGCATTATAAATTCCATATTATCCTTTAAGTTAGATCCACTTGTAAACCAAACAACATCAGCATTAATAAGGGGCATTTTGCAGACCATCCTAAGAAAGAGAAGCTCATAGAGGTGACACCATCGTGTGGAATTTTATCTGCAAGGAGCTGAAGAGTAGCTGGATTTAGATTATCGTATTTAGAAATTGTAATAAGTACAGAGAGAGGTGGGGCTTCATTTGAGGCCAGCCTGCTGATTGAATAATGCTGCAGGGTATGAATCTAAAAGTGTTTCCTCGGAATGTGAAATGAAGTCAAAGAGGGGCGGGCCATCTCCTCACTGCAATTTACTAGCTCGGTGCTGACGGTTGTCACTCTCATGCAAGGTGGCAGTCCTCCAGCCACTGGATCCAGCCACTGTGTGTCATATTCTGTAGGTATATTTTGATACCTGTGCTTTTGGATCAGAGAACCTAGGGAATTCCTTTATTTTTATATACAAACAATGTAAATGGAATATTTTAATGTGGATATCCTAAGGCTGTGCCATCTGTTAAGATCTCTTTTAATTGCCACTTAAGCTAACTGACTTTCCTTTATTCATTGCAGAGGGTCTGATTTGTCTTATTTTTTTTTAAAGTATATAAAGACTTTTTTAAAAAGTATATAAAGACTTAATTTTTAAAAAATAATTTGGAATCCAATATCTGTGGTATCCTATTAGCCCCAGAAATCCTCTAAGTTGTTTATTAATTTATGTGTAGGAAAGCCAATTTCCCTTCCTTTCTATCTGGACCAAAAAAATAATAGATAACCTAAATATTTTACTTGTTTTTGAAAAAAATAAAGTTTTTCTTTGAAGACCTTGTGTCTTTTTAAAGCCAAGTGTTGTCGTAAGCGAATCTCATCTCGTATAGAGGTTTGTTGATCTTCTGAACAGAGAAGTAATTCATCCAAATATTGTGTTAAATTTTTTTTCTAAAGTTGCATCTAAGTGATATTCTTTCAATCCTTGTGAGAAATAAGTTGGAGTCTCACTATATCCCTGTATCGCAACTGTCCTTGCTCCTTGTCTCTTTTCCCAAGTGAAGGTGAAGAGGGAGATAAACAGAAATGCTAAAGGAAGCTGCACGTGATTCTATCCCAGGAGACCACACACCTTCCCCTGCGGTGGCAGCTAACAACACAAGAGGGTTTGGCCTCATTGCCATTGAATCACTATATTATTAATTGCTCTTGGATCCTATAAAAATCTCCACCTTCTTTTTCTTAGGGAGAATTGGACATGGAATTATGAAGCCTCTTTTTATATAATAGTACTGGTCTTATTTTTCCCAAAGGCTAAAATCTTTTTGGGTATTGCTTAAGGTTTAGATGAGGAATTGTGGATCTATTTATGTTTTTTTTTTTTTTTAACTTCAAATCAATATGAGGGAACAAATCTTTAGGTCATATTGTTTTCACTTCTAAGGTAAAGTTCAAGTTGTAGTTGAGCCCTTCACCCCTCACATTGTGCACATTAGGTGAGATCCCAGCAATCACCCTCCCTCCTCCTGCCAATTACCTTCCTGCTCCCCCCTTCCCTCTCTCCTCTCCCCTCCCCTTTGCTAGACTATATTTGTGTTTTATCTTTCATGTGATCATGATAAATAAATAGTACTCCCAACATCACTGATTTGCATTACATAGTATCCGACCTCTCCCACTATAGTAATTAGCTGGTAATCTAATTAGGGCATGGACTCTTAAATCATTCATTTCTATGTCCCTTACACTTATATAGAAGAATTCCAGAAATAAATGCTTAGGGAATAGCAACCAAAATAATCTAAAATTAAGAAATTTTTCCACATTCCACAAGTGTGATTTGCTGAATTAAGATATCAACAAGAAAGAATTTCCAACAATAATTAAATAATTTTATGGTCATTCAGAGAGGTAGGAGGTTTAAACGTGAGGATCACAAAGTCACCCCAAGAAGTAGCATTCATGTATGATTTCAGACCCCTAAAACAGGTTTCAAAACACTATTCAAATTGCTGTGCTCATTCTCTCTGCCTACTTGCCCTGGCAATGGAGGCCCGTTCACTGTCTGTGGCAAAGGTATCTGACTTTGTCAGCCAATGTCTTTCTCTTACTCTGTAAACCTACCTTTCTCTTCCTCAATAAACTACTTTCTCTGCTTGCCTTAAAAAATTGCTATGCTTAATTAATGAACATACTTACGATTCAGTGGGGGGAGATCAAACCAATAAGCAAACAATCAAATAATTGAAAATGTGTTACTTAAATGAGTAAAGACAGAATAAAGCAGTAAATCAGTTAGTCTACATTCTAGGCTACAGAACGTGTCTATTCATCAGGAAGTCATTTTTTCTGATTCAGTGTCATCTTCGGAACTTATATTAACAATAATAGCTGTAAATTGTTTAAAAGAGTCAATATTCCATAAACACCACTGCATGTTCTTACATGTTTTCACTGTGTAGTTGTATAAAAAAGTGGAACAATTTACCTAAGATTTATATTTGTTGATGAAAACCATTGGCTTATTTTGAGCATCATTTTAAACAAATCAATTATGTATCAAAATAAATTTGGGAACCTCTGCATAATGAATGCTTTCAGAATAACTCCAATTTTCAGGTAATCATGTTAAAATTTTGGTTATTTTGTTCTTAGATTTCATATTAAGTGATAATCTCAGATTCTGTATTGTATGATTATAGCAATCACTAAAGAGCTTCATAACAGCTTCTCTTAAATACAGAAAGATATGTGGAAAGAATATAACTTTTTAATAGTTCTTTATTTTGCATAATATTAGCATATCCCAATATGGAAATCTTCTACTAACACTGGTTAGAAGTCAAGGGAACAAACATCTACCCTATTTTTAAGATTGATTTTATTATTTCTGTGAAGGATGTCATTCATATTTTGAGAGGGGTTCCATTAAATCTGGAGATCACTTTGGGTGGAATGAACATTTTAGCAATGTTAATTGTCCAATCTGTGAACACTAATATCTTTCAATTTACTTGGATCTCCTTCAATTTTTTATTAGTGTGTTATAGTTTTCAGTATAGATATCTTTTAAATCCTGGGTTAAATTTTTTCCTATGTATCCTATATCTGATAGAGATTATAATTAGTATTGTTTTCTTTTCAAATAGTTTACTATTAGCTTATAGAAATGCTATAGATTTTTAATGTGTTTATCTTGTACCCTACAATCTCACTGAATTTTATCAGTAAGGTTGGAGGATGTAAAATATTTTTTATAATACTTCAGAGATTTTAATTTATAAAATCACCCACTTTTCCCACAGGGACTCTTTGACTTCTTCCTTTCCAATTTTGATCTCTTTTATTTCTTTCTCTTACCTAATTACTCTGGTAAGAACTTGCAATTATGTTGAATATCAGTGATGAGAGTAAACATCCTTGTCTTGTTTCAGTTCTTATTGTATGTGGCTCTTATTGTATTGAGATAAATACACCTCCTGCCTAATTTGTTGAGTTTTTATCAAGAAGTGATGTTGAATTTTATCAAGTGCTGGTTCTGCAACTGTTGAAATGATTATATAATTTTTAATTATATAACAGAAATTATAGAATTTTTTAAAATTTTATTACTGGAATATATCGCATTGATCAATTTGTCTATGTTGAACCATCTTTGTATCCGTGGGAGGAATCTTACTTAATAATGGTGAACAATAGTTTAAATGTGGTGTTGGAGTCCATTTGCTAGCAATGTGTTAAGGATTTTTGCATATATGTCCATCATGGATATGAGCTTATAGTTTACTTTTATTTGTTGTTTCTTTTTCTGGGTTTGGTATTGGAGTGATGGTGGCCTTCTGAAATGAGGTTGGAGGACTTATCTTTTCTTAAATTTTTTGCAATTGCTTAAAAATTCTTGTTATTAGTTCTTTTTAAACATTTGATACAATTCAGTGGTGAAGCCATCAGTCAGCTCCTGGGCTTTACTTTTATTAGTGCTTCAGTCTTATTATTCATTTTTGGTCTATTCAGATTTCCTATTTTTTATAATTCACTTTGGTTGTATATGTCTAGGAATTTATCTGTTTCTTCCAGGTTTATCAATTTAGACCTGTTGACAGGTCTCATATAGTCTCCTCTGGTCCTTGTATTTCAGTCATATCAAATGTAATGTCTTCTTTTTATCTCTGCTTTTGTTATTTGAGTTTTATCTCCTTTTTTCTTAGTCTAACTAAAAATTTGTCCATTTTTCAAAATACCAATCTTAGTTGCTTCTTCTGTATAATCCAAGGGACACTTGGAAATGCTTTCAGGGGCCTAGGTTGCTGGGTGTTTGTCTGCAGTGGTGCTGCTCTGTTGTGGGACTGAGGGTCTTCCTGCTGGTCTTCAGGCAGAGGGTACCTGTGTGTGGTGGGTCTTCTGTCCCCGGGTCAGCTTCCCTGCTCTGCAGGACCACCGATTCCCTGAGTGTGGGTTCCCCACTTGCCAACTCTTTGTCACAGTCAGGCCATTCTGCTGGGCATAGGCTGTGAACGTCTGAGGTCACGATGCTGCAGCAACTTGCATGAGCATGATAGGATTACAGGGGTGCCTCAGGATGGAAAAACACAGCGCTCCTGGCCCGTGGAGAACAGGGGGAGGAGGGGAATTAGTGTCCTTCCACTTAAAGAGCACAATGTAGGGGGGTATGGCACCTTTTGGGTGTGGGACACAACTATAAGAGAGACTCTATGTACAAATTCAAATATTGTGTACCCTCCAATTAACCTGAAATTTTAGAACACTTGGTAAAGTGGCAAATCTCTAGACATAAATTACTGATACTTATTAAATAAGTACTAAAATATCTAAACTGATATATAACAAGTAAACAAAGTAAATTAAAATAAAAATAATACTTAAAAGTAAAGACAAGATGACTTCTCTGATGAATTCTACGAAGTATTTACAGAAGAATTGAAATCACTCAACTCATTCAATAAGGCTGGTATCACTGGGATGTACAAACAAGACAGATATGCTGTGGGCGGCACCTGTGGCTCAGTGAGTAGGGCGCTGGCCCCATATACCAAGGGTGGCGAGTTTGAACCTGGCCCTGGCCAAACTGCAACAGAAAAAAAGCTGGCATTGAGGCGGGCGCCTGTAGTCACAGCTACTCAGGAGGCTGAGGCAAGAAAATTGCCTAAGCCTAAGAGCTGGAGGTTGCTGTGAGCTGTGACACTACGGCATTCTAACAAGGCCGACAAAGTAAGAAAGACTCTGTCTCCAAAAAAAAAAAAAGACAGATGCATTGCAAGGAAAATAAAAATGACAGACTAGACCAGTATTTCTAAATGATAAAAACATTAAAATCCTCAACAAAACCACTGGGGAAACCATCTAGGCACACATAAACAGGGAATGCGTATGAACACAATATCTTGAAAAGTGATCTATAGATTCAGCAAAATATGTGTGAAAATTCCAGGTGTCTTTTTTTGTCAGTTTTTTGGCTTATCTATTTTGAATTCTGTTAGATGCAAATATGCCTGTAATTGTAATATAGATTCTTTCACTCTTTAATGGACATTAAATAGTTTATCACTAGTAACATAATTTGTATTAAAATCTATTTCCTTTGCTATTAGCCAATATAGTTCTTTCATGGTTCTTATTACATTGCATATATTTTCCACTCTTTCACTTTACTAAATTAGAGAAATGTCCTTTGTGTCATTGGAAATCAATGACAGGTGTGTCTCCTGTATATAGAAAATATTTGAATCTTATGGTTTTATAATGAATCTGACAAACTCTGCCTTTGGTTTATTGTAGTTCTTCACATGGTTAGTTTTAGATCTGCTATTTTGACATATGTATTATTGTTTATATTTTTTTGTTCCTTTATTCTTCTTCTGTTTGTGTATTTTATTTTAAGTAAATATATTTGGGGGTAACATTTTAACTCACTTCATGTATTAGTGATAACTCTTGTTCTCATACATATAGTACATAACATCATACCAGAACTTAACTTGGATGTGTGCTGACTTCTTCCCAGTAAAATATGGAATATTATTCTATATTGTTCCACTCTCTATCCATTGTGTGTTATTCTTCTATATATACTCTATATGTTTTAAAAAATCTGATAATGAATCTTTCTAATCATTGCTTTATATATATATAATATATAATTTATCATTTTTAATCTCTTAATTCATAATGAATAATTACTATATATAGAGAGAGCAAGAGAGAAAGAGAAAGAGAATATCTCCACTACCCAACCCAAATAGGTAATTAACTTTACCATGAAATTTTGTAATTATTCTTTTAGAGTGAATTTTTTTTCTCTTCGAATTGGACATTTGCATTCACAATTACCAATGAGATTTTTATTTTAATAAAATGTACATGAATTGTTCAGCAATGAGGTAAATTAGGTGATATACTACTCAAGTTTTCATTGTAATATTTCAGAGACTTGTCTGGGGCTTTGCTAATAAAGACGTCTCATTTTTTATAAATAATTTATGAGATAGGAGAAGCAAATCTTATATTTCTTATTATTTAATGTATCTTTACATAATCAGCTCCCCTCCTATGAATAAAAGATATAGTTTCAAATGATTTGCTATGAAATTACTCTCATATGTTAAGAGCAGAACAGTTGTACATGATTAATATTACTATAATAAATAATATGAAAATTTATAACAAATTGTCAAACATCATTATGTTCTAACAAACTAATTTATCATTTTTAATCTCTTAATTCATAATGAATAATTACTAACTTAATTAATCCCTTTTAAGATTACCAAGTTCATTAGGCAATTTGATTCAGTTCATTGACCTGGCCCCAATATGTACGTAAAACAATGTTTTCAGTAAGTCTGCTTCTCCTGATTGGAACAATGTGCTAAATTATGATTTAATATGTTATTCATGTGACCATTTTCTGTATTTTCCTAGAAACTTCGATTAATCTTTTTGAGCATTAGAGATAATTAGTGATAGAACTTCTCTAATAGCCAATAAAAGTGCAAACTATTTTTTTGTCCAGATTGCCAAAAGGAATGGTTTACCCATATTCCATCTATATTTTGTATTTTCTATTATTCATAGAAATTGCGATTTTTTTTGCTTACATTGAAGGTGGTGGTTGAAAGAAAGGTACTCGTCCTGTATCTACCTCTCTGAGATCTTGTGTTGTTACTTGGAATATCTATAAAATGTTTTAAGGTAAAACTACATCAAATGTGTAAGCTTTCTTTGAATTATTTGTGACAAAATATTACCAGAGTTGTCATCCTCCTTTAATGTACTCTATGGCATTGCTTATGGACTTCTTTTTCTTATGCATTCCACTAAGACCTATTTACCTCTGTCAGAGCAGTTTTGGAGGCTTTTATTATTTAAAACATGGAGATGAGTGTGGTAATTCATAGGTAAGTCCATATAAAGTAAGAGTATAGAGAAAAAGTTGCAAGGGTTTTTGATGGAATGTTGGCAAAATTGCTGCAGGACATGAAAATGTCCTAGAAGTGGCT
Organism: Perodicticus potto; assembly: GCA_963574655.1. Lineage (NCBI taxonomy): Eukaryota > Metazoa > Chordata > Mammalia > Primates > Lorisidae > Perodicticus > Perodicticus potto. The sequence goes on along the minus strand of CAUYRH010131260.1, from coordinate 54,145 downwards.
CCGCACCTGTGGCTCAATGGGCTAAGGCGCCAGCCACGTACACCTGAGATGACGGGTTCGAATTCAGCCCGGGCCCACCAAACAACAATGACAACTGCAACCAAAAATTGGGCAGGCGTTGTGGTGGACGCCTGTATTCCCAGCTATTTGGGAGGCGGAGGCAGGAGACTCGCCTGAGCCCAGGAATTGGAGGTTGCTGTGAGCTGTGATGCCATAGCACTCTATCCAGGGGGACAGCTTGAGGCTTTGTCTCAAAAAAAAAAAAAAAATAGAAAGAAAAAGAAATGTCCTAGAAGAAAAGAATGTTTAATATCTCCCTACCTATACAATAATTGCTCTATAAAATAACATTCTCAACATTTAATAATCATCATTTTGCTGCTCAACTCAAAATTTCTGACTAAAACCATGTTCTGTAGCTGAACATGCTTTATTTTAATACCTTCACAGGTCAGCAACCACTTGCATACGCCTCCGTTCACTAAGGCCACACTATCATTATTGCATTTAATTTTCCCCACAAGTTTCCACAGTGTCTAGTGACACACAATTTGCGTAAAATTCCAAAATGGTGGAATTACTTCAGGATTTCTCTGCACAGTTCAAGTTTCCGGCAGGGGTAGGTGAGACACTGGCCCTGCAGTTACTGAGGCAGATATCCAGCTGTCAGGATGACTGCCGTGAATGCTGGGAATTGGAGATGGGTCAGCGTTCTTGACCCAATGCGAGAAAGAGGGCAAGACCATCGTAATCTAGGACTAAGGAAAAACTAAACAGGAAGCTGCAATTTTGTTTTTTTTTTTTTTGAGACAGAGTCTCACTATGTTGCCCTCGATAGAGTGCTGTGGCATCATAGCTCACAGCAACCTCCAACTGTTGCGCTGAAGTGATTCTCTTGCCTCAGCCTCCCAAGTAGCTGGGACTATAGGTGCCCGCCACAATGCCTGGCTATTGTTTGGTTGGAGAAAGCTATGTTGATTGGTTTGATCTAACCACGTCAGATTGTATTTAAAAAATCAGCACATTGTACCCCACATATGCATGAATGTATTCCTGATCTATATGTATTTGACTTAATTAAAAAAAAAGCTGTAGGATAATTATAATTTCATTCCTGCCCCAAATGCATAGGAGCTGAGTACACAGATGGCACAAAAATTAGATTGGATTCCAGTAAAGACCATAAATTTATTTTCAATGTCCTTATGCGAAAGTCCTTTTATTAGTTTTACTAATCCAAGTATTAGTTTTTACTAAAAAAGTATTATCTTACCCCAAAATGTTTATTTTATTTAATAGAGAAACAGAGGTACAGTAAGAAAGAGGAGGAAATCTCTTGACAATTTTTACATTGGAGGGTCTTGTAGCTAGTGTTTCTTTTCTTTTCTTTTTGTTATTTTTTGCAGTTTTTGGCTGGGGCCAGGTTTGAACCCACCACCTCTGATATATGGGGCCAGTGCCCTACTCCTTTGAGCCACAGGAGCCACCCTTGTTTTCTAACATTATCGTCACAATAATAACTATGTAAGTTGTTATCAACCTTGATTTTCTAATATGGAAAATAAAATTTCCTAACAGCTTAATTGTGTCAGCAGCATTAATAAAGATGGGGAGCCTATTTTCCTTACCTCCTGTACATGGAATGGCTTCCTTCTCATGATCCCACTGTTATCTGCCAGGGAAAGTGAAGAGCACAGATGGTTCTGTGTTTGATATTCCTGTATCACAGGGTCATTTTACAAATGGGTAGGAATCACTGAACTTCCATTAAACTGCATGCGAGTCTGAACATACCCATCCTCTTTTTTCAGCTCTGTTTCATTAACTTTAAAACATTTTCTATAGTAAGAGTTATTGATATAATCAATTCATGAGGAACAGCGCAATAAAAAGAACAGAAAATGGAATCTTGTTTATCACTTAGAAGACTTTTGGGTCATGATCAAATTTATCATAAATAAATACGCATTCAACTATATATAGCTTGTAGGGCTTATTATGTGGTTTTGGAAACAATGTTAAGAATGTGGCACTCAATATCCATTAGCTGTATCATGGAAACTTGGGCTCCCTGCGTAGCGTAAAGCAGGTCCACTTTGTTGTTGTGGAATCTTGTCTGTGCCCTATTACTGAATAAACATGAAGGACATATTCATAAGGTAAATGATAAAATAAACATTTAAAATATATAAAAAATGCACTGGATATTGGTGAAAGTGGTAGCCTCTGATAATGAGATATTGACTGTTATGTCAATATCTGGCTGTTATGTTTCTCTCTCTTTTTCTTAAGATTAGATAGAAGATAGATAGATAGATGATAGATAGATTGATAGATGATTGATTGATTGATTGATAGATAGATAGATAGATAAGATTTTCAGAGCTTTATCTGGTTTTACATTTATCTTCCCTAAACAATGATTTCCTTCCTCACTGATCTCTTTGACAATCTAGTGAAAGTGACATAGGTTTATTTCCTACGAATCTTTGAAAATATTGGAGTGGCTAAGAGATCAGTCATAACTGTCAGCATCAATGACTGATGAAGTAAAAGTAAATATGTCCTACTATCTAATGAAGAGCTTTAATCACCGCAGAGATGACAGCGGAGTCATTAATGTGTTGGTTTATTCATCTAGAAAAAATAACTGGTAGCTGAATATGTGTCAGAAGCTGTTCTAAACATTGGTAATGTAGCGGGAGGCAAGGTGAAGTCTGTAACCTCATAAAGCATTTTGCGGGTCAGCAAACAACACAGATACATAAATGACAGTCTCGTTTGATGTGGGTACTGGAAAGGGGTACAAATAAAGTAAATGAACGTACATGATGAAAGACGGAGAAAATAAGAAATTGAGAGTCATGGAGAGTTTTTTAGGAAATTGATTCTGAAATGAATCTGTGATTATGCAAACATTGAGCGGAGACCTATATAAAACACTAGGATAGTCTATGCCAATAGGTCAGTGTATAAATATCGTAGTTCAACATGTGGTTCAGTTCATCTAACTTGTTTTTATTTTTCTATGTACAATATTTTATGAAAAGAAAAATTCCTATTCTGTAGGCTCCTGGACATGGCATAACTTGATTCTTTCTTGAAAATGGCAAATATTTTATTTTCTAAATAAAAACTTACTCTACAGGATAAGACAAATCTTTCTTCCATGAAGAGATGAACTGTCCGCAGTTTTGAGGCGCATGTCACTTTTTGACCTGCCCATTTGTGGTTCTACTTATTATTTTTTTTTTTTTTTGTCTTTTTCCCCTCAAACGTATCATGTTGCCTAGATACAGAATAGATGCATTCATTTCTTCTTTGTTATTTACAATTGTTTTCTCTTTTATTTTTAAGAAATTTTAGCTCCTCTGAACTACTACACTTTCTTTTAGAAGCAGTTATATCATGTTTCAGTTACTCCAAATTTTAAAAGTATTTATTCCCAACTCACTGAATTTGTATGCATCAGTTCTCTTATGATAATTTTTGGTCACATATGTAACTTGTTTTCCCCTTTTGATCGCCTCATTTTCTGGCATTTTTTTTTCTTTTACCATCTCATATCAATCATTTATTTTTTGGAGAATTGTATACCATCTCCAAAAAGCTTGGTAAAAAATCTCATTTTTAACATTATCTCCTATCTTTACATAATGTTTCATCCAGACTTATTTCAAAATGTATCCCAATTACTCATGGGACTTGTTAAACAGAAGTTTCTGAGCCTTGCAGCCAGACTTCTTCCTCTCATTCACTTGGTCTAGGGTGAGACCTTAGAATTTGTTTTTCTAAAAGTCAACAGATGATGCTGGTGTTGTCAGTTTGTGGATGATATTTTAAGACCTCCTGCTCTATCCATTTATAACACTCTATCTCATCCTAGCAAACATGTATCACGCACTTCAAATATCCACAATATTTCCTTCTGCCACAAGTGCCTGTAATAACCTGACTCCTACTTATATGCAAATCCTTGTATTGACTCTAGCTCACTAAGCACCAGATGATGAAGCCGTACTGTCTCTGCTACACTCAAAATTTTCTAATTGACCCGCTCTTCCCTTTTCAACACTCATTGCTCTTATAAAAAATAAAATGAAATTAAGATTGTCATAGTTTTAAAACCTAAGAATACTCAGTTTGCCAAGTAACATTTCAACCATAAAAAAATAAGTATCTAGATTTGAAAAATACAGAATTACTGAATAAAATGATGAATGTAATGTTAACCAACCACAAAGGCTTTTCTTACTGAAGATGACTCTGAACTGTTATATTAGATACTCTGAAGACAGTCAAATAACTTCAAAATCTAGAAGATGGTTTTAAATGTGAGAAAACAAGGAATCAAGGGATGGATTTATAATGTATTATTTGATTGCATTTAATTCTACAAAGTATTAGTGTTCAACTAAATAAAAAAATTAAAATATGCCAATAATAACTAATTATTTTTAAATCTATTGAGAGTATAGAGAATAAGCAAGGTTTTCATAATAGCCGGGGTAGAGACAGAACCTAAGTCCCAGGTATGGACGGATGGATAAATAAAGAAAATGTGGTGCAAACACACATTAGGCTTCAGCTCAACTATAAACAAAGAAAAAATAGTTCTGTCATTTCCCACATGGATGAACCTAGAAGACATTATGTTAAATGTGAAAAACCAGGAACAGAAAGACAAATACTACCTTATCTCAGGGGATCTAAAAAAGTCCATCTCACAGGAGTAGAGTACAGAGGTGATTATCAGGGCCAGGGGCAGCTGGGGAAAGAGGATTGGCAATATGTCATCAATGGTACAAAATTTTACTTATATAGGAAGAGTACATTAAAGAAATGTATTTTACAACTTTGTGACTACTATTAATACAATATATTGTATTCTTGAAAATATGTAAAGATAGCATCAAATCCTGATATTTGAATTTTGTGAATCAAAACCATTACCTTATTATATAAATTGAAATTTGTAAACTTGAACATTTTTACACTAAAATAATATGTAGATCTCTCAAGATGCTAATACATTAACCGTTTGATAAAATATTGCATACCTTCACGCTTAGTCATAAATTCATGTATTTTTACAACAGCATTTTTATTGTGATATTATACTTATATCTGGTAAATTACACAGAAGGAATGCTTTCTATACTATAGCTCACAAAGGAATAAAAAACACAAAATCATGTATCTCTTAATTTTTCTTTGTAAGGAGAAAATTTGAAAAATATATTCACAGAACCATTTACCATCCCCTACCGAACATAGATTCATCAAACTCTAATTTTTTTGATAAACATATAGGTTTTTTTGCCATAGAACACTTATATCATAGAAGGACAATCACAACATTAATTAGGTAAAATAATTTTTCCAAGAAATTGGCTTTGCTTTTTCTCTAAGGTAATTTCTCATAACTTTTCATCTCATTTTATGTGCCCCTCAGGATAACTGTGACTTTTTCTATTTTTACAAAACAGATAACTTAGTTCCCCAGCATCTCCCCAAATTAAAAAGAAAAGTCTTAGAATGATAGCAATATAATTTTCTTTTCTTCCTCCTCTTCAGCTACCAGACTAAATGCTCATAATTAAAGTCATAATTTACCTCTTCTATAAGAAAAATAAATTGATGAGAAACTATGAGTATTATTTAGAAATCTTGATTTTTTTAAAATAAGAGCAAGTGTTATTTTAGAATTAGTACAAGTCCTCAGGTTACTTTTCCACCAGAATTTATTTTTTATGCACTCTCAGTGTTTGCATACTTTTTGATTATTTAATAAGCTTCTACTAGCATGTTAAGTACAGTTAAAAATGTGCATCTTGACCTTTTGTAATCCTGTGCAATTTTATAGCATGTTACTATTTATTGAAAAGTTAATGATAAAAAACTGTAGCCCATCGCCTTTAAGATGTTAAGATAATGTAAAAAAAAAATCACCATTTAAATACAAATACTTCCAATTAAGTTTAAATAATTCCTGATCTAAGAGATTTTAGCATATAAAAAATGGGTCAAAAACTGTTAAAATGGGGTGTGCTTAGATTTGGGTTTCAATAAATGTCTGGACACAATAACTAAGAAAATGCCATGCTATGTTAACCAGTTCAAAAAAAATATTTCAAATTGTATATAAAACCAGCACATTGTACCTTGTGATTGCATTATTGTACACAGCTATGATTTAATAAAAAAAAGATTATTCTTTCAATAATAAAATAAATAGCACAAAATGTGAATTTAACAAATTTAAACAAAATTGAAACAATTTTAAATAATTATGAAGGAAAACCTCTTGAAAAATGAAAGTGTGGAACTAATTCATCTTTTTTTCTTTTGTTTTTCTTTTTAAATATGAGATTACGATGGGCGTACATATGATTGGGTTCTATAGTTTGCATATGGGAGGTTCAAGTCTGGGTTGTAGCTGTGACTTCACCCGAGAAGTGTGCAGCGTACCGTGCAGCGTGACCCTTGGGTGGGATTTATCCAACCTCGTCCCCTCACCCCCTTCCTTGAATTCAATTGAGAGTTTTCCCCTCCTGTAACAGGTAGTTGTTAATCTACTGGTTCTAATTAAGTACTGAATAGACGTGATGCTTATTTTTCCTTTGTTATGATACTTCACTTAGGGGAATGTTTTACAAATCCATCCAGGTTGTTACAAAAGATATGAAATGTCCATCTTTCTTGCAGCTGAGTGCGATCTTTGGTATGCATATACCATGACTAATTAATCCATACACGTGTTGAAGGCCATTTGGGTTGTTTCCACATCTTTGCAATTGTGAATGGGCCTGCTATAAACATTCAAGCCACACGTGTTTATGGTAAAATGACTGTTTTTTTTTCCTTTTGGGTAGATACCTAGTACTGGGATTACAGGATCAAGTGGTGGATGTACTTTTAGTCCTCAAGGACTCTCCATACCTCTTTCCAGGAGGGAGGCTTAACTTAAAAAATACTTTTCTTTTAGAGCCTTTTGTGAACTTAAGTAAGGTTATATAGTTAGTGAAATATTATGAGACTTCTATTTGAAAATCTCAACCTTTAATTTCAAATTTGTGAACAAAAAAAGAACAGATAGTTGGCAGGCTATTTCCTAGGCCACCAGTGAACCCCAGGATGCAGTCAGCTCCATACCATGAGTGTGAGTCCCTGGCAATCCTACCGAGAACGTACCTCACTAATTTTGCTGAGTTTATTTGCCAAACCCAGAAACTATAGATTTTAAACTAGTCAATCCCTATTCTAAAGGAATTCAAATACTGATAGGACCTTTGAAAACAGAGCAGACAGAGTAGAGAAACTACATCCTCAGTAATCCTGATGTCTGTAGGTTGGTAGGGATCTGCCATCCGTAAACCCCAAGTGGGGGGCTATGTGCCGTGGGAGACTCTTAAGAGGTGCTGATAGTTATGGGGAATAGTGAGATAAGATGTTCGATGTGATAAGAATGCAAGTTATGTAGTAAAGTTTGGAGAGGATGGGTAGGGTAGGACTAGAAATTTGGTGCAACGTAAATGAATTAAGATTTTTATTTGTGTGTGATCCTAATGAAGTTTTTCTTTTAAGGTGCATGATTACCATTTTTTTCTCTGCAAATTAATTACAGTTTCTTATCATTGCAATCAATTGCTAGCACACTTAACACAAGGAGCAACTGTGCTATCCTGTAGACTTGAAATATGCAGCAGGTGAAATTTTTCTAAGTAACTTCATAGATGAAGTCAGACTTCCTTTCAAATACGCAGAGTGTGTATGCAAGGACAGATGGACATGCCAGAATCTGAGAAATACGCCAGTAATTCTTTCCATTTGATAATGCCTTATCTTATATCTCTTATTTAATTGGTTTTGAATATTGTTTCTAAGTGTTTTTCATCTTCCCAGAAGTTATCCAAATATAAATAGAAGTGATGTATTTTGTTTTGTTCTTATTATCAGTATTCAGAATAAAGAGTTTAGATAAACTTAGGAGGATAAAGGGAGATTTACAGTGAGTAATAAGCTGAGCCCATACCAAAATAATTACAACAAAAATGTTCTTGCCATTTTGATAGATCGATGGTCCTATTTCTATTTTCCATTTTGAATAATAAATTGAATTTTCACAATGAATTTGTGTAGTGACAATTTCAGACTTGGCATTTGGGGAAAACATATGCTTGTAAAGGGGTTTGGCTGAAAGTCAAAATTAAGCTTTTCTGAGTTATTTGAGCTCAGGGATCTGTCTGACACATAAAGTGCTTGTGGGAAAAACATTTAAAGTAAACATTCTAAGAACTGTGAGAAGGTTAAATGAATCTCTTCTGTTGACCCATCCCAGGAGTGTATCAGTCATAGCCCCTGTGAAGCATCAAAGGGAAACTACAGAGTTATAAAAAAACAAAGAAAAACAGCATGTTTAATCTCAACATGAAGTCTACACTACTCACAGTATCAAAATCACTTGTGCATGAAGTGTTAAATTATACATTTTGAAAAAGGTGTTATTTTGGATAAAAAAGTATTGATTTGTGTGTTTGCACGCTTGCCAAATAAAAATAGACACTCTTTTGTGTCAGGACTTCCAGTTTGCATGAATTCCATACTTAAGTATCAATCTCTAAAGGCTAACAATAGATTATAAATTTAGGGTTTATAGTAGTATATATAAAACTACTTTATTAGTTACCTTATTCATAAATGTACAGAAATACAACTTTAAAATCATCTTATAATTGCATTTAATGGTATACACATTAATTAACTTACTGACTACTGAATTTCTCTGTGTAAAAGTAGCATCACCAATTCTTAATTGAAAACGTTCCTCATTTGTTAATATAAACGTGTCTTTAAACCAAGAAGGTAGAAAGTTAATTGTTAAATCTTTTGTATTAAAGAAATATTGTTAAATTACCCTAATAAAAATAGGATGGAAAGCATTAGTGAGTACATAATTAAAATTAAAATATGGCTTAGAAATGGGGTAACTATTCAAACCTGAAACTACAAGTCAGTATTCAAGCAAATATGTGAATTCTACCAAGTATAGCATTTAAGACCATTGTACTTTATTTCTTTATTAAGACTGAAGTGTTGAGAATTTTTGTATTATGTAAGGTAATATTGAAAAGTAAAAGGTTAAAATTATGCTAATGAAAATGGAATCTCTTTCCATTTTTCTCTGTGCTATAAATGACAATAAGGAAAATGGGAAAATTCATCTCTAAATATTGAGAGAATTTGCATGTATGTAGAGAAGTCTAATTTAACCCAGTTAGAATGCCTGTGAACATGAAGCCTGAAGTTCATAAATTAACTAAGAATCCAAACTTTTTAATCTACAAACTTTCACGTTACATAGATCATTCTCTGAGGAATTTTCAATCAGGCTTTCTTTTGATACAGAACTAGGATGTGATCTTTAGTGAAACAGCAAGTGATGTGATGAGGTCACGAATGTTGAGCAAATCACAGTAAAACAAATCAGGTGTCTACTGGGTCCCAGTCACGTCCATCTTGCTCATATTTCTTACTGCAAGTGCTCTGCCAAGGTAAGTACTGCTATCACTTTTATAAAGAGTGTCATAGAAATTGATGGCCTGCCCAACTGTCCTGGTATTCTAGTGTCTCATGGTGGTTTTCAAACATGCCTTTGACTCGTCTTCCATTGAGAATTCCCCACCCTCAATTTTGCATAAATTTAAACCTGGCATAAACCATGAGTGGAGGAGGTAACACATGGAATGCCAATTGGGAAGATACCATGCTGTTTCCACCTGGGTTATTTGCATGTTGGATCCATAAGCAGTCAGTCGCCTGGTAAGAAGCCCAATTCTCCATGGTTGATAGCTCATGTGTGACCTCTCTGACCTTGGTCTTGCCTGGGTTCCCAGTTGGGCGCCTATTTTGATGATGCAATGAGTGTAAGTCATGTGGAGTAGCCAGCCCAGTCCAAACTTCAGATGGCCACACACACAGCTGACATCTGACTGCAAATAATGAGAGACTCCAAATGACCTGGTACGTGTACCCTGTACATTATCTTCCGCTTGAGTGAGGGCAACACCTGTGTAAAGAAGATGAGTGTGCCTTGTAGCTTACTTAGTGAGAAAAAGGTGATGAGACAGTCCCTTTTGTGATTAAGATACATTTCATAACAATCTAGGGTAGAGCCCTGGAGAGTGATTTCTACTGCTGACTTGGAAGATATTGCGTGTGTGACTCTGAGAAAACACTCCTGACCCACGAAAACTATATGATAATAAATGACTTTTCTTTTAAACTCTCAAGATCCCGTAATTTATTGTATAGTAATAGAATGAAATTACTGAGTTATAAAATTATGAGAAAGGTAAGTTAGTTGTTTTAGCTTTCTAAGTATCTGATGTAATTTGTTACAACCCTTAATAAATGAACGGATTTGGGAACGATTTCTTTTATGCAGTGATAGGAACGAGGACATTTCCCTTCTGTAAGATCTTTCTTCTGTTGAGAAGGTAGAACATAGATCACTCATGGAAGTCTACAACACCAGGGAAAAGAGAAAACTTGGAGGATTCCTGTAAGATTCTGACGGATTAGAGAAACAGACCATGAGAACAAGCTCCAAGGAATTTCTCAAGACGGGACAAAAAACGCAAGTCATATATTCACACAAAAACACATCAACACAACTATAGGAAATTCTCAGAAATACTTCTGCTGGTTCATGACAGAAAAAAGCACTGATTCCTTGAGAGACTTGTATCTGTCGTGACGTTACCTCTATAGTGTCCCTAGCACTGTTCCATACTGGATGCCAGGCTCTGTATGTGACAGAGACTTCCAGGCATTTAAGGAGACAATTTGAAATAGGGCACGGTGGCTCATACCTATGGGTGTAGTACTTTGGGAGACCATGGCCGGAATTAACCCTGAGTTCAGGAATACCAGACCAGCCTGAGCAAGGGTGGACCTCCACCTCTACTAAATAAATGAATAAATAAATAAAATGGGGAAAAAAATTAGCCAGGTATTTAACTTCTGACCATAGTTTATACAGTTTAAAATGTTATAAATTTTTAAAGTAAACTCATTAAAAAATAGGCAGACAAATAGTAAAATGGTTAAAATTCTATATTGATCACTTTATCACACAGAATATCAAGATAATCAATACATGGAAATATATTAACATGCAAACATGACACATACATATAAATATATACATATGCATATAAATTTATTTTACATACAAGTGGTTTTTATATATCATTATGATATTTAGATGCTATAGTACAAAATAATGTAACCATTTTCATTCATAAAGAAAACTATACTTACTAATATATGTAAACTTTAATACTGGTAATTATTCTCATTACTTGTTCAAATTCTCATTGATTTGAAATATATATTTGAATTGATAAGAATCACATTGCTAGTATGCAAACAGCCATTTCATTAGAATTTCTCCCCTCCCTCTATGCTCACCCTCTGTATGTTAAAACATTGCATAAGGAAGGGTTACCCAGTTAGCTCATATGTAATAACTTCCACATTTTCAAATATTTTAAAATAGTAACATTTCAAGACAAAATGGCCAAGACAAGAAACTTTGATTGAATGTTCATATGTGTGCTAGAGTTGTAGTTTTAATGAATTAAAATATGTATCAAAATAACATTTAAATCTATATTATGTAAAATGCTGTGATTTTGAGATATTTGAAAATGTGGAAAGGATGTTACATGAGTTCAATGGTGAGCCTTAACTGTCCTGAACCTGGCGGAGGGATGTGGAGAAACAATGTATTTAAAGTGGCTCGGCACCTGTAGCACAATGGTTATGGTGCCAGCTACATACACCGAGGGTGGCGGGTTCAAACCCGGCCCAGGCCAGCTATATGACTGCAACCAAAAAAATGGCCGGGCGTTGTAGCAGACTCCTGTAGTCCTGCTACTTGGGAGGCTGAGGCAAGAGAAGTGCTTAAGCCCAAGAGTTTGAGGTTGCTCTGAGCTGTGATGCCACAGAAAAAAATGTAAATTATAAGAAAGCCATCCCTGTGCAAAGCCCTGGGTGATGTGCATTTCATGGACCCCAGATTTCAGCTCAGGCAGGTTAGTGATATTTCTCTTTTGGAAAACACTCCTGCTTGTCTGAGGTGGCCTTAAAAAATATATACCCTGGTATTCCATAACTAATTCTACACAAGAAATGTTTTTCTTCAAAGGAAGGAAATTCTAGTTGATATATGTCCGTTTAAAGTAAAAATGCAGAAATTATGATTCAAAAGACTTGGATGCTCACTTGTATGTCCATAAATATTTGAGGGAAAAACATCCTTCCACCCATACACACATACACACACACACACACAATTTATAAGTAACCTACAACAGTTTTTGTCATATCATATTATCAGGACATTGTTTTCCTGGTGTCAAAGTTTGTCTTGACATTACAGCTTTAACAGGTGTTTCATTTGCCACCTTGCATTAGTTTTATTTGAATGCTGCAATCGTATTGTTTTCGAAGCACCTTTTCCTGTGAAATCTGTGATGAAAAAATAAATTGTATTTATTTAGATTGCATTCTCCCTTTCTACTAACATTCAAGCTGTTCCATCTCTGGTAGAGCTCATCAACTTTTAAAACCCACCGATAGCAGTATTTAAAAAACATAGCTTTTCCCCTCCAAACTGCTGCAGTAGTACTTTAAGGAACTAAACACATTTTCAGATAATTGTAAATGTTAGAAATGTTAGACTGAACTATTATTTTTTGTTTTCTAGAGAAAAATGCATATTTTTACCTCCCCCCCACCCCCCACTTCTTTTGCAATGATTACTTCTCTGGCTTTGTAGCCTTAATGAAGTTTTACTCTGTAGCTCTAATATATGTATATATATATTGATTTAGAAATCTTTTATTATTTCCTGTTAAAAGCAACTAAGGAGAAATTGGCTTTCTCTTTCTTCCATTATTTTTTGCCCTGTATCTAGTCCCAAATAATTTTTCTTCTTATTCAAGAAGAAAGGGAGATTCTAAATTATATGATGTATTACCTCCTTGCTAAGGTAACAACTACATAATATGACTTGCTCAAATTCAAAACCTACTTTCTGAATCACATGCTGAATTAGTTCCATTTAACTTTCTATCAAAAAATATCCTTCTTGTCTGATCTCACAGAGCACATTGTTCATGCTTGCAATTTGACTTTTTTTTTTTTTAGTAATGAGAGTATAAATACCCCATGAATTTATTATAAAATAGAAAAAAATCAAATTTTACTACGTAATATGTATATTGCATTGCAAATATTTGTTAGGATGAAGGTGAGGACCTGAAACTAAATAGTATCTGCTTTCTGTTGGGTATACCTGAAGGAAAAAAAAAAACTACCAAATTCTTTTTATTGCCTTGATTAGATAGTACTTTTCTCTTCTTATCCTGTGTCTAAACTTCCTTAGTGTTGAAGCGGCTTCATGCCGTAGTTTTATTGGGTGGTGCCAATCAGGAGAAAGTGTTGCATAAGGAAGGCTTACCCAATTAGATTATACATAATAATTTCCACCTTTTCAAATATTCTAAAATAGCAACATTTTAAGCCAAAGTGCACAGGATAAGAAACTTCGATGGAACGCATATATGTAGACTAGAGTTGTGGTTCCCATGAGTTAAAATATATTTCAAAATAACATGAATTTAATTAATAGTATCAAGGAGAATAATTGCAAGGACTAAAATTAACATATATTAGTGAGTATTGCTTTATTAATGAATGCTTATATCTTTTTGTGCAATAGTATGTAAATGTCATAATAAGTGCATCAAAAGCTTCTGTATAAATTGTATATATAATATATATGTATTTATATATGTCCATGTGTGTTTGAATATACATATATTTATATATTACCCTCTTTATTCTATTGTTAATTTTTTCAGACTATTGTTTTTATTTTACCAAACTTTATTCTAACTTTATAGCTTTAACAGGTAACCTATCTGCCACCTTACTTTTTGAGGGATATGACCATAATTGTTTTTGAAGCATCTTTTCCTAAGAAATGTGTGATATAATAATAAATTATAGTCAATTGTGTTCTCCTTTTATTAACATTTCAAGCTGTTACATCTCTTATACTTAAAGGAGACTATTATAGTATATGAGCCAATGAGATTCTGGAGGCTGAGAAGGCCCTTGATTTGCTATCTGCAAGCTGAAGACCCAGGAAGGTCAGTGAGTAGCTGGGAGTCAGGGCAGGTGGTGTAGGTTATAGTCTGTCTGAATGTCCAAGAATTAGAAGCTTTGAGGACAGAAGATCAATGCATTTGCTCAATAGTCAGGCAAAGAGGAATTCTTAAGCCATTAAGTCTGAAATGTCCACTGTGAAACAAATGTTCATTAAGTATATCTCTAACAAGAAGCAGTAAAATCAAAGTATTTGTCTAAACTATCACCACAGTTTTGGCATCATAAGGGTAGCATGTATATATCAGCAGGGAAGAAGATGAGTGCAAGTGGTGATGAAATTATGAAAGGCGTTTCCCACAGCTTGTTGAGAATTTAATATTTTTCATTCTGAAAAATGACTCAAAGTCTGGAAAAAGTGGTGGTCAGTTGGAACAAGGTCTGGTAAACACAGTGGATGACAGGAGAGTTTCCCAGTTCCACTTCTGTGGCTTCAGCAGTGTTGTTTGGGTGACATGTGATCAAGCATTGTCTTGCAAGAGGATTGGCCTGTCTCTGTTGACCAATCTCAGCTGCTTAATTGCAAGTAACCTCATCATGACATCCAAGTAGCTGCAGTAGACATCCTCTGTAATCAACCAGGTTTCATGATACCGTAGTGGATAATACCAGTGCTGGATGACCAAACAGACAACCATTAGCATTTTTTTGATAAGTATTCAGTTCTGCTCTGTGTTTCAGCACTTCCTGTTTATCCAACCATTGTGCTAAACACTTGAAATTGTCAAAAAGAATCAATTTTCACAACATGCAACTGTATGGTATAGAGATGTTTCTCCTTTATGTTGTGACAGCATAGAAAGGCAAGCTTCAAGATGGGTCCCTTCTGACACTCATATAATTCACACCGTAACCTATCTGTCTAGCTTTTTTACCTTGCAGACTTGTTTCCAATGGTCCAATATTGTTAGAATAGTAACGTCAGACGTTGCTGCTGATTCCTTCATAGTATGAGAAGAATTTGCTTCTTCTATGGCTTTCAGCTTTTCATCATCCACTTTGGTCTCAAGTTGCCCATGTGGCTCATTTTCAAGATGTAAATTGCCAAAATGGAACTTCTGAAACCACCCATATACCATGCATTCATTAGTCCAAACATTTCACTGATACAAGTATTTTGAGCTGTCTGTGCTGCACTGGTTCCACAATGGAAGTCATTCAAAGATCACACAAATTTTAGACTTGCCCATGGATTCACAAAAAGTTGATCTTCAAAAATTGAAAGATAATCAATCAAGCCCACATATGCATTTGATAAATTTGTATGTATACTCACAATTAAAAAAAATAAAAGGAAGTGCGAGAAGTATCAAAGTGAAATGTCAGCAAGTCAGAGATATCAACTGTCAAACCTAGTACTGAGGGAGATGAGACATTAGGACTTAAGGGCTTAATCTAACTTCCTCTTCTTTTTGTGCTATTAGGATCTCAGTGGATTGTGTGATGTTCACCCATGCTGGGTAGAAACACCAGCCTTACTCATTCCACCAATTCAAATGTTGGAAACACCTTCGCTGAGATACCCAGAAATAATGTGAGACCAGGGATCAGGGCTTCTCAAGGTCAGATAAATTCACATGTAAAATTAACTACTATGGTTATTTTTTTTGAATTGTATTTTTTCAGAGAGGTCCTTACAGATTTTAGGGTTTCTTTTTTTTGTTTGTTTTCATTTTAGAAAGAAAAGTAGCCCCTGTTTATTTATTATTGATAAGCAATTGTTTTTCTACCGTGGGCTACCATAAATAAAGCTGCTGTTAGAAGGGCATATGTGTAAGTTTTCTGGATACTTATGTAAAGGTGCAATTTATTGATTAGTATTGTTATTCACATTTTTAACTGTTTTCGACAATGCAAAATTGTTTTCCAAATTGATTGTAATAATTTCCTCTTCCTCCCCTTCCTTTGAATTTTCATTTCCTCTGGCTCAATCTGACATTTATTTGTAATATGAGTTTGAGTGTCTTTTTAAGAACATAAATTTATGTTTTCTATTTCTTGAGGCTGGTAGGACCAAGATCAAGACCACAGCACGTTTGGTGTCTTGTAAGGCCCGTTTCCCCAGTTCATAGACGGCATCTTCTCCCTTCATCCTCACATGGTAAAAAGGGCTAGCTGGCTCCCTCTGGTCTCTTTGTAAGAGTACTAATCCCATTATAAAGGCTCCACTTTCACAATCTACTCACTTTCTCAACATTCCACATCCTAATATTATCACATTGGCTATTAGGATCTCATCATATAAATTTTGGGAAAATACAAACATTCTGACCACAGCAATAGCTATGCAGATGATGAAATGGATTGAGAATGGTTAAAGGACATAGAGCAAATAATTTTTATTTAGTTAGAAACAGTGAGGAGAGGAAAGACCTAAGAAAAGTTCAAAGCTTCTAAATGTTATGTGTTGGTGTTTATATCATGTCCTGGAAAATGGGATAAAACAGAGGAATGAATTTCAGAGCTATGATGAGTTCAAACACACATGTACTAGTAAAGTTGCCTTAGAATATTCTCAGAACACATGTCCTTAAGGCAGTTGAATGGTAAAATGTAAAGTTCAAGGACATTATGGGAAAGAAATATGTATTTTGACATGATCAGCAAAGATGGTAATTAATAGTGACCAAAAACAAGTGTGGAAAATAAGAACCTGTACAGTGTTAAAATGGAAGGGCAGTGCTGAAATAGACATGGAAGCGTCAGAAAACTAATTATTTTTGCAGAACACAAAGCAGCCAACAATTCCAGAAGTGGGTGAGTAGTCTCAGAATGAACCTCTATGGTAGTCATTGATAAAATTGTTAGAAAATTTTAAAGAAGTAAATTGAGAGATGTGAAACAAGATTTGGAATTGAAGAAGTAACAAGAGTTGAGGGGATTTACTCTTAAAATTTATCACTGTTAATGAAACCAGAGCACAGGACGGAGATTATCTTAAAAGAAACAGAAGGATGCTTTAAAAACCATATTATCTTTTTATATAGTTTTATAAATGTACATATCTGGTATATAATTGTTCTAAGAACTGTCCTTTAGTGAGGGAGAACTGACCATCGGGTGAAATTAAATTTGATGCAGCATACACTGCTCTACTTATGCCCAATTTGCATGCAAAAGACTTGAAACCATTAGCCTTCTGAGAAGGAGTACTGCAAATGTTGTAAATGCCAAACGCCAAGGTAATTTCAGTACAATCTGCAATAGATTAGTTTCAGAATTCATCCAATTAAGTTAGAGCTCAACTGGTTTCATTTTTCCTTTGATATTCTTCTAGAGTTAGGATATGGGAATTTTGATGATAACTCTTTACAAATCTGTTCTATCTCCCAGCTGATATAATAAGATGTCCTAGTTTATCTTTGTGTGTGTGTGTGTGTGCATTTGATTATGATAATTTTCTCATCCTGCCTTAGCTTACTTAAGCAAATTTGAGAAGGGTGAGTAAGATACCAGAAAATACTAGATCTAACTTATACCTATTTTCGTAGATTTCTAGTGCTCTATTGAAACAAAATTAGCTATTTGTACAACTTGATTTCCTTGTCTGGCACTCATATTTACTTTTATTGTTGCCAAAATCCTCAAGATGCTAAAAGCTTTCATTTTTAAGGGTGCAATCTGCACTTATGTTTTACTGCCAACAGGTGTTACAAACACAGGAGTTTTGCCAACTCTGTCTAATTACCTTAGAGACTTTGGAATTTGTTTGGTACATATGCATAGAGATTATGTAATTTAGGAATAAAAGCACCTGAACCCAATGCAATTTACGCAGAAATCATGAAGCAAAGTATGAGATACATAAATTACTAAGCCTATCAAACTCTATTGTAGAAGTAGCAGAACAATTAAATAATTATTTTCTAATTAAATATTATTTTATTAGATTAAGGTTCTTAAATATTAGCATGCATAAGATATTTTATTTGCCAATGGAAAATATTAAGGTAACTCAGTGAATAATGAAATAAATGCAAAAATATATAAACATGTTTCTAAATTTTGTTTGAATGTTGAAAGAGATATGGCCCTTTCAGACATATTCATGCATTTCACAGATAAGGAAACAGATTCCGAGTCTTTTAAAACTATATTATTGTCATTTTTTAATTTCATAAATGTTGGGGTATACAAATGAAGTCTTGTTACATGGGTATATTGTTTAGAAGTTATGCTACTCATTACATGAACAATGTAAATTCTACCCATTATGCAAGTTTTTACCTCTCACCCACCTCCCACTGTCCCCGCTTGGGCATCTTCAGTGTCTATTATTCCTTTCCAGTGTCTATTATTCCTTTCTGTATGATCATCTTTACCCACAGTTTAGGTCCCACTTATGAGTGAGAATATTCAGAGTTGATTCTCTATCCTGAATTACTTAACTTAGGATAATGGCTCCATGCACGTTGTTACAAAATGCATTATTTCATTCCTTTTTATGGCAAAGTAGTATTCCATGGTATATATTTATTACAATTTCCTCATGTACTCATCAGTCGGTGGGCATTTAGGTTGATTCTCTATTTCTGCTATTGTGAACTTTGGGGTGTGGGTGTCTTTTTGATAAGTGACTTCTTTCCATTTGAGTAGACCCCCAGTAGTGGGATTCCAGGATCGAATGGTGAATCCACTTTTATTTCTCTGAGAAGTCTTTATACTGTTGTTCATGGATGTTGCACTAATATAAATTCCTGCCCAACAATGTAGGTGCATTCCCTTTTCCCAGCATCTGCATCAGTATTTATTTATTGATTTATTTATTTTGACTTTTTAATAATGGCCTATCTGACTGGGGGTGAAGTGGGATCTCACTGTGGTTTTAATTTGTATTTCTCTGTTGATTAGTGATATTGAGCATTTTTCGTATGTTTGATGGTCATTTATATGTTTTCTTTTTTTATTTTTATTAAATCATAATTGTGTACATTGGTGCAATCATGGGCACAATGTGCTGACTTCATATACAATCTGAAATATTTTCATTGAACTATTTAACATAGTCTTCATGGCCTTTTAATCACTGTATGAAGACATTTATATTCTGCATTTAGTAATTTTCACTTGTACCCTTCTAAGATGCACTGTAGGTATGATCCCACCAATCAGCCTCCCTCCACCCCATTTATATATTTTCTTTTGAAAAAAATCTGTTCATGTTGCTTGCCCACTTTTGAATGTTTTTCTTTTTTTTCTTTTCTGTCTGAGATGTTTGATTTCCTTGTAGATTCTAGATACTCATACGTAGATGATTGGTTTGTGAATGTTTTCTTCTATTCTGTAGGTTATCTATCGATATTTACTCTGCTGATTATTGATTATTGGTTTGATTAAATCCCATTTATTTTTATTTTTGTTTCATTTGCTTAAGGGTCTTAGTCATAACATCTTTACCTAGAATAGTATCCCCAGAAAAGTTTTTCTTATCTTTTTTTCTTTAGATCTAGACCCTAAAAGAGGATTCCCTATATTTTTAGATGTAAGGTGAGAGCATGCACTCAAGCCCAGATCCTTTCATTCTAAACATATTGCTTCGTATCCTTTTATTACTTGTCTGACATTTCTGAGCATCTCAAGAAGAAATTACTTCTAATTTTATAAAGGATTTTCATTTCCTACATTAATTCTAGCAATGAATAAATATCTTTCATTCTTTTTCATCATAGGGAAATAAAACAACAATACTAATGTTCATTTTAAGTACCATTTCATACATTGGATATAAATTAAATGAAATAGAAATAATACATTTATTTGTTTTAGAATACTACTTTATTCAAAATGAAATCATAAGTCTTTGGAATGTATAATGTGCTGTTTTATGCAATTTGCCCAAATGTTTTTATGCCTAAAATGTGAATTTTTCCTCTTTGTCTATTACTTTGTCAAAAGTCTTCAGAATAGGACCTGTTTGACAGGGCTGTTCTTGTAGTCACAGAAATAAGTTATATTATTTACTTTTCTGTCTTAATACTTTTTTCTCTTTTCTCCACAAAACAAAAAGACAAGTAAATAAGTGTCTTCAATTTATCAGAAATACAGATTTCTTTTTATATTTTTTCTCTGTCACAGGTTTTTTGAACCTGATTTCTTAGAAAAAGTAAACAGAAATGGAATGAATCAACTGAGTTATTCAAATTGCCAAAAGCAGCATACTTTAAATAAATAAAACTGTTTTTGTCATGTTTCTTTTATTCCCTTGAGGTAGCCTATAAAATAATAATAAATACTACATTTATATTTATGAGTATAGGTCTGGGAATCTGTTCAGAGATCAATTTCCATATGCTCATTTAATTTACTGGCATTCTGGAGGCCTTGCTGCAAATGGGCACTGGTGATCTGTGCGAAGTCATGGATGCCTAGGAAATGCCTAAAATCTTATTGAACAAATACATACTCAGAGACCCAAGTGTTAATTATCCAGGGCCTGGGCAATTATGAATGATGAGGTATGGAGATGAGGGTGGGACATTAAGTGTTCTATGAGCCCTTGGGGGTAATCAATTTTGATTATTCTTTTGGATAAAAATAAATGACATGTGAGAGAATTTCAGAAAAAAATGTAACAATAATAACAGAAGGGGATTCACATTAAACTTCTAATAATCATTCTGTTTTAATTACCAACTACTGTGTAATACATGTTCCCTAACCCATGTTTTTATAACATTTTCCAAGATCAATGAGTACATAGTGAAGCCTAATTCTTTTTTTTGCAGTTCTTGGTGAGGTTCAGACTCGAACCTGCCACCCCTGGTATATGGGGGTGGGGAGGGTGGAGAGGCAGCACCCTACTCCTTGAGCCCCAGGCACTGCCCAAGGCCTAATTCTTAAAGCCAATTCTGTTGCCAAGTACCTATTGTATTAAGTCTTCTCCTTAAGCTGAGTTACATTCACTATGTTGGAAATTGGATATTCCTAAGCCAGAATGTAATGCTAATGAGATTTATAAACAGCTGTTGGCCCTTTGTGCAACTCAAACACAAGAAAACATCTAAATATTGAATAATTTTTTCTTTCTGTGGAGTTTTTGTTTTGTTTTGTTTTTGACTGAGACAAACATTGCTTGTAATCAGAATCCTTAAGAGTTCTTCTATAACTGAATTTTTCCCCCTTTTTCAATGAAGTAGAAAGTTTATGTATATCTAATGCAAGGAGTTTATATTTCACAGTCCCCTTTTAAAGAAAAGTATCTTCAGCAAATATTCATTGTCTTTCTTGTTTAACATATTGCATTATGTGTTAGTGTATCGCAAAGGTGAATATGATGAAACATGTCTTAGAATAAAATTATTGTGCCATGTTAAGCTGCAAAAGATT
Organism: Perodicticus potto; assembly: GCA_963574655.1. Classification (NCBI taxonomy): domain Eukaryota; kingdom Metazoa; phylum Chordata; class Mammalia; order Primates; family Lorisidae; genus Perodicticus; species Perodicticus potto. The sequence goes on along the minus strand of CAUYRH010131260.1, from coordinate 32,578 downwards.
ACAGTTCTATATGTGTAACAATCTTTATGTGTAGCAATCATGATAATATATTTGGTATGTTCAGAAGCAGAAACACACATGTTAGTTTTATAATGCCTTGCAAATTACAGAATACATTGTATTCAACATCAAGAGGTTTTTTGGTTTTGTCTCTGATTAAATTATTAAACAAAACATACATTAATCTATGATCTATGCTATTACTATGAACAACACAGTAAATAAATCACTCTATAGTTAGAAAGATGTTTTAGTATGTTCTGGCTCTTCCAGGGAACTTGTTATATTTTGGTTTATTGATATAAAATAGTTGTACATATTTTTAGGTTATGTATATTTGGATACATGGATGTGATGTGTTGCGTGAACGGAGACACGAGGGACAGTAGCTTTGCCCCAGGTGCAGAACTCGTACCTATAATTATTAGGGGAAATACAAGAAACAGACTACACACTCTCCAGGTGGCATGTAGCAAATTGTCTTTATTCTGGGCCTCTTATATACACTGGTGGTCACGTACACACTTCATCTATAATCTATAGCTTTTTACCATTACCTAACTTTTTCTAACTATAATTAACTTGTGGAAAAGTATTCACTCTACAAATCAACACAATACTTTCTGTTTTTACATTCTTCTTAGACATGCGTCATTTTTTGAACACAAGCTCTAAATAAAGATCATAGAGAGCTGCAGGGGAGACTGGTGAATGAAACCCCTCAAGTACACACTTAGTTAACCCAAAATGGATTTATGACTTTGTTTTTCTACAGAGCAGAAATCTTTAGGCCCCAAGACATTATGTACAGACATGTGTCTCCTCTGATCCGTATCACCAGGGGTGGGGTTGTCGGCCCCTACACACCTGGGCTTAACTGAAGCATATTTTACTATTTTTATGGACTTTTACCTCTGAACAAACAGCCTCTGTATGTACGCTTCATGGGGAGCCCAGCTTTCTTGCTTCTGTATTAGCAAAAGCCATTTCAACCCATTAAAGGCTTGCCTTTGTGTGGCTTATGTAGGGTGGTCTTCTAACCCTACATGATGTATAATAAAAATTAAGGTAATTAGAATATTGATCACCTCAAACATTTATCTTTTTTTCTGTTGGGAATATTTTTGCCTACATTTCAATGGATTCATTTATTTTCTTGCTGATTCGTTTGAGCTCTTTGTAGATTCTGGATATTACCCAGTTATTGGAGGTATAGTTTGCAAATATTTTCTCCCATTCTTTGGTTGCCTGTTTGCTACATTATTTCCTTTGCTGTGTGGAAGCTTCTTAATTTAATGAAGTTCCATTTATTGATTTTGTTGATTTTTGCCTTGAGGTCTTAATCATAAATTTCTTGCTTACGCTGATATTTAAAAGATTTTTTCCTACATTTTCTTTCCAGAATTTTTATGGTTTCATGCATTACACGTAAGCTTTTTATCCATTTTGAATTAGTCTTTGCAAAGGTGTCATTTTATTCTTAAACCTGTGGCTATCCAGGTTTCCCAGAACCCCCTATTGAATAGGGTATCTTCTCCCTGGTGTAAGTTGTCTTTTTGTTGCAGATAAATTGGTTGGAGGTAGATGGTTTTCTATCTGGATTCTGTGTTCTATCACACTGTTATAAGTTGTTTTGGTTATTGTCGCCTTGTAGTATAATTTGAAGGCTGGCAATGCAATTCCTCCAGATTCGTTCTTTTTGCTAAATGTTACATTGGCTCCTCGAGCCCCTTTTTGGTTCCAAATCAAGCATGGAATTATTTTTTTTCTAGATCTGTAAAATATGACATTGTTATTTTGATGGGAATTGTATTGAATCTGTAAATCACTTTGGGTAGTATGAGCATTTTAACAATGTTGATTCTACTAATCCATGAAGATAGTGGTTTTCCCATTTGTTTGTGTCATATGTGAATTTTTATCGGTGTTTTATATTTCTCCTTATAGAGATTTTTCACTCCCTTGTTTAGGTATATTTCTAGGTATTTTATTTTCTTTGTAACTGTTGTAAGTGACATGAGTCTTTGATTTGATTCTCAGCTTAACTGTTTTTATACAGAAACGCTACTCATTTGTTAGATGAGTATAAAGGTTACATTTTTGTTTTAGAAAGGTCTTCTGTTTGTAGTGTTTGAATGTACATTAGATTACAGAAATCTATAATAATCTAAAATCAGGAAAGACATGGTTGCAGTTATTTTGTGACAATAAAAATTTCTGATTTAGATTTTTTGATTCATAAATATTTTCCAGTATTTTTATGTGTGATATTTGTTGAAATAAATTAAAATAAATAGGAAGAAAGACTCTCAATATCATAATATGCCAGGTGGAAATAGATTTTATGCTACATCATTCTAGTAACAAGGCAAAACACAGGACAATTATAGGGAAATAAAAGAGGGTATAAAATAACTTTGACAATTTCTTATGATACACTTGGCATTTGACTTATGCCATAGAAAATAAAGGAAACATTTTCATTTTAAATCATAACTAAATACATTAACATTTATAACAAAATAAATTGAAAGTAAATATTTTACAAGTTTTAATATTTTAATTTTCCTATTGAAATACAAGAGAATTTCTCTAGAATAACATGATTGTAGTATAGTATTTTCAAGATAAAATGCCTTTTAGTGGGGAATCAGAAATTTTGTTTCTGGTTGTTTATAGATCCAAATATAAATTGTCTTAAGTTATAACATAGTAGCTCATCGTTTGAGAGCAAACCCATTAAGCCAGATGAAGCATAAAAGAAATGTTAAAATATCTCTATCCCCTTTGGTGAATCACTTCAATGCAGTTCTAAATACATGAGGATTATTTTGCTATAAAGAAGATAACAAAATATAAATTAAGGTGTAGAATATATTTCACTGAAAGCGAGTGTTTTCATGCTTATGTATGAGAGACCATTCATCCCGCTCACCTGGATACTGAATTAAAAGGGGGGGGGATAAAGAAAAGCCAAAATGCTTAGTGATGTTTGCTAAGTACATATTTTGATGTAATTTTTCCTAAAGACATTGAGGCAACTATCACAGGTTATATGAAGGTTTGTTTAATGAAAGCTTAGGGTTATTGTTTTGCTACAGAATTTTAAAAGCATGACCTACTTGCACGTAAATTGAAGGTAAAATCTGCCATTACAAAGTCATGTCTCAAAGAGCACTATTTCATTTTACTTACTAAATCACAAACCAGATTGCACCCATAAAATTTAAATTGCGGCTCACTTAGCAAGTAAAGGAAAACAAAAAGCTGGTAGTTTCTGTGGTTCAGTATAACCCAAACCATCATACTTTCCCAACACCAAATTATGTAAAAAAAAACCCACATATAAAACCCAACTCCTACCACCTGAATGATGTTTTCTGAGGGATCATGAAATCTGAAATATTAATATCTTAAGAATTCAAGATGAAGTTCAAATGCTATCCTACGACTTTAAGAGGTACAATACCTGATGGGCTCTGAATTCCAGAGAAATACATCAGATTTGGACATAATTCAAGGGTTCAATTTTTTTATATATTTTGTTTTTCCAGTTATCTGTATGGCTGGCTGCTTGTTTTGAGTGGAGCCTAAAGAAAAATAAAAAAAGAAAGAAAAGAACGTTCTTCAACAGATTCTGGCTGTTTGGAGGCTGCAGTGGGAGGTTCACCATAGAGACATGAGAAGATGGGGCACAAGCCTGGCTATTTCTGCAGTTACCTGTTCATTTTATGAACAAAGCAAAGACTAAACAAAGCCAAAGATGCTCTCTTTCTTGTTATATGGACCTTTGGCGGATCTAATGCTGGCCCATGGAAAACCAGGTGATTTCACATCATAATTATTACATGGATGTTGTTTGGACAGCCAAGCTATAACATTGGGCATGCACAGAGAAATGTCATCCTCAAGTGACATTGGCATTAGGACCTAGGGTTTGTTTGAGTGGATTCTGAAGACATCCTAGAAAAAGCCAGCAAGTTAAACTCCCAAGGCACCTAGTGTAGCTATATCCACACCTTTCCTTTATCCATCACTCATGGCCTCATGACAGTTTCCTATTGTCAGGGAATTTAAAAAAGAGAAAAAATGTGCCTGGTTTATGATAATTCCATGTATTATGTGACTGTCACCTAAAATTGGAAGACTTCTTTCCTGGGTCATGCAGGCATTTCCCTAAAGGATAATGAGGAGAAGAAATAGCCTCCAAGGGCATGATTGTAAGTGGTGCATCTGATTGTTCAGTTTGACTTAAGGGGCAGATGGCCAAGGCTCGTAACCTACAGGGATTTTTGGCAGTCGCTAGACTTTCCATTGAAGAATCAGGAATCCAGCAAGGACAAGATCAGAAAATTGGTGACATGGAAGCCTGAGGAAGAAGTTTGTGTCTGTCAACCCCAGGAGTGATGGCAAGAGGGCATTTTGCCCTGTGTATGCTCACAAAGGCATTCATTGCAGAAAATGTTCTCAAGGATCTGGATGACAAGGTGAGCAGTTCCATGAGTATCAATGCACCTGCTGTTCCTGCCTGATGGTCATGTTTGAGATGGTCAGAGGACAGATTCAGAGGGAATCAATGCTTCGGCAGCATCTGACCTGCCCAGCCTTTGCAGAGACTGACGCTGGGCCTCTGAGGGGCATCTGACCAGAAGACCAGTCAGCCTCCTGGGTTCCTTTTACTGGACCCCTTCATGGTGAAAGGCAGCCATTTGTTTTTACTAGAAAGAATAGTTTCTACACAAGGTTGGCCTTCCTTCCTTTCAGTCATTTTGTCAACACTTACCTTTATGAATGGAAAGAATATTTCTTCATTGCCATGTTTTCCCACATAGCATCCTTTCTGACCGGGGGGTTTGTGTTACAGGGGGGAAAAAAGAGCGTAACAGGTGCCCATTCATTCCGTCTGTATCTCTGCATATGTGACGCGGTTTAGACGGAGTGCTCTAATCATACATGTTTCTCTATTCCTGACGATGGTCTTTGCCAAATAGAAGATTGTGATTGCGCAAGTAATAAGAGTAACACTTATCAAGGCTCCCTCTGCCTACGTTATTTTTGTTTTTATTTTATTTTATTTTGCAGTTTTTGGCTGGGGCGGGGTTTGAACCCACCACCTCCAGTATATGGGGCCGGCACCTTGCTCCTTGGGCCACATCTCTGCCTGTGTTATTTACCTTTCAAATTCCATGGCAGTGAGTTTCAGCTGGTGTGATGTGGCACAAGGCTGTGCTGGGTGAGGATTTTAGGTGTGTCATGAAAATTTTAAGATTATTAATTAAATTATTTTCAAAAGCAATTCAACGCTCAGTAAGCATATTCTTTTTCTTTACTCTTTTTTTAATCACCATAATTTAAGTGTGCTGCAGAAGTTTAGTTAAACCGAACAAAACCAGTCTTTATACCCACTTTCTGGATAGTAAATGGAGTAAACATCACAAAAAGCGGTTCACAAAAGGCACAAATGAAATCTGGAAAAAGCTATTTCTATCTATTTTTAAGTCAATATTTGTTCATTTTCTTAGAACAGTAAGTCATATTGAGAATCTCGTACCATGATAAATGTGTAACTTATTTATGTGAAGTTTTTCCACATCAGTGTCAGACATAGGAGTGTTGTAAACATAGTTTAGAAACATTATGTCAGTTTTCTTTTAAGCAAACTAAAGGATTGAAGCCAATAGATCTAAAATATTATGGGACACACAAATAAGTTTCATATAATTCTTCTTAGCTTCTGCTCAATTTATATTAAACTTTTAAAATTTTCGAAGGCGTTTCAAAGCATTGAATAAGTGATTTGAAAATAAGAATATTAGTCATATGTGGTTTCTATACAGACCAAACTAAGAATCTGCAAATTCATCCTATTTTGTAACAACTGTTGTATTCCTGCTGAATCCCTCATTGCTTATATCCAGCGCTTCCTCAGGTAGAGGTCCCCAGGTCTCTCTGCAGCCTGACTCTGTCCCCACTGCAGACCCCAGACCGTCCGCTTCTCATGTTCATGGATTTGCTCCCCTTACCCTCCCTGGGAAGGAGGGCCCTTCTGAGGACCAATCCTGAAAAGCAGTGGGCCTCTCTTCATTTCTCAAGAGTCAGTAAGATCCACTATTAAATCTTTAAAAATGTGAAATTCTGCTGGTTACTAACTGTAATATCCAAACCTCTCATCCTCCAAGGTCTCATGTCTAAAACGAAAGAACTATGAAAATAGTGTATAGTAGACACAAAAACAAATTCAGATTTTATTAATATTAGAAACATGAAGTCCAGAAATTGTGTCTAAACAAAACATATTTCCATTTCACCAACTATATTGTTTTTGAGATGAAAAACATTCTGTTCTTAAAACTCCAGGGACACTTCCTGTGTTATAGATTACATCACATATTTTCCTAAACATCTTTTTTATGCCTTCAAACTCATCTATAATTATAAGAAATGCACTAAAATTATTTAAAAATAAACAAATTATCATTTGCAACCACAACTGAGATGCATATTTAATGATATTGAAATATTCTTACGTTGTTATCTAACTACAGTGCCCTTTAGATAACTCGAAATGTGTGTATATGAACTCTTCTATATTCTTTTATTTTCTTCTTTCCACACTAATATGTTTGTGTACATTATCATTACCTATATTCAAATCTACATCTATCTGCATATATAAATTTTGATCCACATAAAATGGTATATTTTATATATTTACAGTTAAATACATGCAGACATATATAGCTTCATATTTATTTAATTGGATCATTCTGCATATCAATTATTTTTTTCCAAACTAGGTATTTTAATTTATCTGCATATTGGAAGAACAGCCCTTATTCTAGTGGCTATCTCATAGCAAGCTCTCAAACAGCGTGATGTCACTGTTGTGGTGACCCTGATGATAATTGTTGTGATTATTGTGATACAATAAATGCAAATCAAACTTCCTTATGTAAACATAAAATTCCCATCATATAGAAAATTATTTGTAGTTTTCTTAAAAATATATTTTGAGCTTAGTTTTTTCTGAAAGATTTTACTTTTTATTATTTTATCTGTGCGGTTATTTTAACAATTTGACATTTTTATAATGCACTAGAACCTCTACTTTTGACCACCTCCTGGGGGGACCTCCTTCACTTGTCCTCATTTTCATAGACTGGAGAGCCACCACCTGTTCATAGCAGTACAGTAGGCCTGGTTCCTTCTGTTGACTACTCCCAGTGTTAACCAGTTTATTCCAGTCCTTTCAGTGGTCAACTGACAGAGGTTCTACTGTATTTTGCTTTATTTACATGTGAACATTTTGCTATATTTTTTGGAAATTTTCAATAAGAAAATCAAGTAACTTTTCTAAAAATTAGTTGCAATTTTCAACTCCAATTTCTTTAATTTTTGTGACACTTGTGACAATTATTTAGAAATGAACTTTAATAAAAGCTAAAACAAATATCAAATAGAATGATATTAAATGAATAGAAAGTACAGAGACAATTAATTTTGATGCGTTTAAAAAAATTAGTGCAAAGTAAAATTTGGACTTGAAAAAACATTGTACTTTCAACCAATCATGCTTAATCAATTGAATATATAAGACTTAACAACCTCTAGCTTATACTATGCAAACTAATATATGCCAGATAAATGGTATATCTAATTTTATTTATTTATTTATTTATTTATTTATTTATTTTGCAGTTTTTGGCCAGGGCTGGGTTTGAACCCACCACCTCCAGTGTATGGGGCCGACACGCTACTCCTTTGAGCCACAGGTGCCGCCCAGTATATCTAATTTTAAAAAGTAAAATATTAAAGATTTTATAAGAGTATATAGGAAGAAATTTTCATTACCTAGGGCAAAAGTATCTTGACCAGGCCAAAAAACCCACTTTAATCTTTGGCTTAGCATAATAATTACTTTTAAGTCAATAGATAGCATTCAGAAAGGGAAAAACACACACACATTTCTGTAGGGAGAACATTTTGCAACACAGGTAATGTCAGCTTGAATGACCAAATATTAGGTTCCTATTCTTTGCATCTTAGTTCTTAGTACTAAAGAATGGTTACTGGTATGAGTCAACAGAAGAAATAAATAGCAAACCTAACAAGACTTACCAAGCACAACACATTCTGAAGAGAGAACAGATCTGTCTCTGGAAGCAGAGAAGACACAAAGTTGAATGGGGCTCTCTCCTTATTCTAAGTGTTTTTCTTGCTGTTGTTCTTTATTTCTCCTTTTAAATATATATTTTTTTAATTTCAGGATATTGGAAGGTACACTTTTTTTTATATACTTTGTTTTTGTTTGCATAAACTGAGTCGAGGTTGTAAGTGTGTTCCCCCACCCAGGCAATGTGAACCGTACCCAATAGGTGTGAATTTGTACATCCACCCCAAATATTTGCATTGAAATTTATTTTCATACATACACTTCAGTGTTGGTTCATCAGTTCCAACCTGGTATTGAGTACACATGCTCATTACACCATTCCTATGATGTTTCACTTAGAAAAATGGTCTCCATTCTATGTTACAGTAGGGCTGAATATTCATAGCTTTTCTCAGAAAGAGGTGGAGAGGTCCCGGAAGTGTATGGTTAACCTGTCTTTAACCTTATAAGACCATTTCCATGGGTTGCCATGGCATTTAAACACTGTCATGGTGTAGTGAGTATAATACTTACTGTACTAATGAGAGAGATCACTTGAGGATACAGTCTTGATTTTTGGTCATGGACAAGCTCCAATGACCCCTTTGTTCCCTTGATCGTATCTCCACTTTGTGGTTTCTCTACCACTTTCCAGTCGGTCAGTCCTTGGACAACCCCTGTTGTAAACCAAGTATCTGATCAGTCCTTGGAGACCTCTTGGACCAGACATTTCTTCCTCCTCCTCCTTATCTCTACCTAATAATACTAAATCAAGTACTTCTATCTGGACAGTATCAACCTACAACTACATTCAATGAGAAAATCCTACAGAAATATGGGCAAAAGTCTTAAGTAGGCAATTTATAAAGGATACATACAAGTAGACAATATATGTAAGAAAAGTTGCTGAAATTTATTAATCACCTTGGAAATTCAAATTAAATCTGTAATGTAAAACAGCTATGCATACATCAGAATGACTAAAAATAAAAAGAACAACAATGCTTAATATCATCACTGAAGTGAACCCACCAGAACCTAAAATATCAGCTGGGGAGGACAGAGACCACCACAGTCTCTTATGAAAACTTCTTGGCAGTATCTACTAAAACTAAGTTATTTGTCATGTAGGACCTCACTGGTCTTCCTACAATTTTCAAAAGAAGTGCATTCGTTTGTTGAGAACCATCATGAGGATTTTCATAGCAGTCTTATACAATGTTGTCCCTAAATGAAAATATCTAAAAGTCCATCAGGAAATTTGGGTGTGTTCACAGAATGAATTCAAAGGAGTTAAAAGATTGTACATGCTTATATGGATAACCCTCTTAAAGGAAAGTGAGTACATGTTGTAAGAATATAAGCGGCTGTAAGTTTTCATGTACATGTTGTTCATAAGCTGGCACCAGAGATCTCTATAGTGCTGGAAGTCAATGCACCTTTTGTCAACAGTGTTGTGATAAAACGTTTTCTAGGGAAGGTTTTTGAATGCTGATGATGTTCTATTGTTACTGGTCATATGTTGTCATCACTTTGTGAAAATTCATGAAGACATTTTCTTTATCAATTTATATACTTTGGGTATTTATTTTATAATTCAATATAAAACAAAAAAAAAATGATAGAGATAAGTCCAAGCAGAGGAAAATTGAATCATAAAACAGGCCTATATAGAATAATATGAAGGAGCTACTAATTCTTGTCTTATCAATTAAATATGGCTCTGCAAAAACAGGAAAGAATGATGATATTACCTTCTTTTAAATAACAACTTCTCTATATCTCCAAATGCTATCTTGTATATAAAATGGGTGGCTGGCTATAATTCTTACATCAAAACATCCTGATTTCTCACTTTCCTATTTTTCGCTAGCTGAGTGCTATAACATAAGTGGGTAAATAAAATGTATTTCAACAAAAAGCAACTATATAATGACCCATTTTAGTGAGTCATTTGCATGAATTTTGAAAGGTAATGCATTATCAGCCATTAGAGATTTGCATTAATGGAACTGAAAATAGAAATGTCCATAACAGTCAGATTATAAAATTGTCCCTTCATCGAGTTCACAACAAATCTAATATTCAATGTTCCCACCACCTAAAAAATTTGTCTTTTTCAAATATCTCAAAATGATATGAACAAGTACCTTTCAATTTTCAGAGCCATTTGTACAGCGTATACATTTGTGTAGAGAGACTAACGGTTTGACTGATGTCATACATTTTTAAGATTGTCAGTGTCAATCTACGGTGCCCAGCAAGATCGTTCTCCGATAAAGCGGTTTACCATACACTTTGTATTATTGGTTTTTCTTTGCCAACTGGTGTAGAACCCATTGTGGCCAATGGGTCATTCCTATTTGTACTCAGGCTAGTATTTTGGGATTTCATCAATCTTATCAGAGTTTAGAAAATACAGAAATATATTCTTTTCTTCTCTCACTATAAAAAACTTCCTGGGAAAATTATGGGAGAAAAATGAGCTATATTTTATGAATAATGCCAATGACATTGGACAGCAAGGATGTTGCAAGGCTTATTTCAGTTTTGTCCCTTCTCATTGTGGACACTGCAGATGGAGAGCGGATGCCCAGGGATCTTTCCTGCCAGTGTCTGCTGCCTCAAAGCCTGAGCCTTGTGCTGCCTCGGGAATCAAAGGCCCAGTCCTGCAGCCGTCCCACTAGCCCAGAGCAGGATAGAGGGACCATCACACTGAGCGTATTAATTGTACTATTGTTTTATTTTTACTTTCCAACTCTTAGAAAATTTTGTATTTTTCCCTGGATCCTATTTTCCATAGGTTATTTTTATTACCTCCCCGAATGATTAGTGCTGTATTTGTCCATTTCCATGTAAAAATTTAAAGAAAAATAAAACAAAATTAAAAACAAATGCAGAAAACCTCCCTCAGAATTATCAGAACTGTATAATCTAATTGTTCCTTCCTTTCTCAGCAACTTTTTTTTTTTTTAATAGCGGGTGATGGGAGCTTTGCTGTCAGGCCACTCAGCACTAAAACGTTCTCTAGGGAATTCTGCATGCCATACAAGCAACCTTGATTTACATCTCTGAATAATTTCGAATGGGTGTTTCTACACTCCTTTCTTCTTAGAAACAGCTTCACTTTTTATTAGTAATTTTAGGACACAGTAAAATTGAGCAGAAGAAACAAAGATTTCCCAAACACCTCCTGTGCCCCCCATATGCACAGCCTCCCCACTATCTGATGGCACATTTGTTATAATTCACAACCTAAATTAACACAACATCACTCAAAGTCCAAAGTTTACATTCGGGTTCACTCCTATTAATGTTTATATGTGTGTCCACCGCAGCAGTGTCATAAAGGATGATTTCAGGGCCCCCAAAATTGGCTGGGATTTTTCCCATTCATTGATCCTTCCCCCTCAACCCTGGAAGCCACTGATCCAAGTACTTTCTCCACAGTTTTGCCTTTTCCAGAATGTTATATTGTTGGGATCATAGCGGATATAATCTTGCCAGGTTGCCACCTTTTATGAGTATTTAATAACATGCATTTAACATTCCTTCTCATCCTAATAGTCCATTTCTTTTTAGTATTGAATAATATTCCTGTTGGCACAGCATGGTTTATCCATTTACCTGCTGAGGACCTCCTAATTGCTTCCAAGGTTTGGCAATTATGAATAAAGCTGCTGTAAACATTGGTGTGTGGGTTTGTGTGTGGACGTAAGCTTGCAACACACTTGAAAAAATACCAAGGAACACAACTGCTATATCATTTGGTAAGGGCAAGTTTAGTTTTGTAAAAAAATAACCAGACAGTTCTATAACGGCTGCACCATCTTGCATTCCAATCACATTATATCTTAAATATTTGTTTTATGACATTAATTGTATTACATTTCACTGAAGCTGTCTGCTGCTTTTCTAGATAAAGGTTGTAAGCTTCCCAAAAGTTATATTTTATTTGTCACCTTTTGTATGTCCTGAAACTAGTTATTTACCTAGCTGTATATCTAGATTTTTAAAAATATTTGTATTATAAATAATAAAACATACTTCATTTTCAAAGTAAAATACAGTTGTTCTGTGTTTCTTAGATTTTAGTGCTAAAAATGTTTTCCTACACTATGATACATTATACTTATTCTTATTAGTTACTTCAATAAATTCATCATGTGCCAGACACTTTTTCTCCTGAATGGGGAGATAAATCAGATCCGCATGATGTTATCAGATAAGGCCCGATTCCCTCAAAATGACCCATATTATAATTAACAAAACACGTTCAAGGACTTTTTGGTATTTTTTAAAGTAAATATTCTATTTTCCTTCCGTGTGTATTTTTATAAAAACAAACACCTAAAGTCAGTAATTAGTGGCACGTAGAGAAATTACTGTTGGCTTTATGATCTGAATTATTCTTTTTTTGTTTTATAACTGATTTCTGCATGAGTAGAGTATACCTGAGTCACTGTTGCTCTTAAATACAGTTGATTCTTGAGCAGTGTGGGTTTCAGCTGTGCAGTTCACTTCCCCCAGCTTATCCTCCACCTCTGTCTCTGCAGAGGCTGTGAGACCAACCCCAACTCTTCCTCCTCCCCCTCAGCCTACTTATACCATGAGGATGATGAGGACGGAGGCCTTTCTGGTGACCCACTTCTCCCGATCACTTAAAAATACATTCTTCCTTCCTTATGATTTTCCTTATAACATTTTCTATTTTCTAGATTATTTTATTATAAAAATATCTTATATAACATACAAAACATAGGGTAATCGACTGTCTGTGTTAATAGTAAGGCTTCAGGTCAAAGATGACTATTAAACAGAAGTTATACCCGGATTTCTACTGTGTGGGTATTTGCTGTTCCTCTCCGCCAGGTTGTTCAAACGTCGACTGTATTTCATCCACAGCCTTGCCCTCGCATTTTACTGTTTAAACCTGATTTCAATTCCGAACTTTACCCAAACCATGTCTTTTTTTTCCCCTATGTTCCAAATGATTTCTACAAAGTTTCCTCAGACATTCCATTTAAATATGACCATTTCAACTCTTTTTATAGTTTTCAAAAATAATATACACATTTATGCTACTGATTTTCTAATGACTGCTTTATAATTTTAACTTGGATATAAATTTTGGATTTTATATCTATTTTATATAAAACATTTATATCTATTTTACCTAAAACGATGACATTCTATTAAAGAAAAATTTAAAAAAGAAAACTCTGAAAAGCTGGACATGGGCAAAATAGGAGACCACTTTTTATCATTGACATATGCCTGTCATTTCCTTGGTGGACAAAATAGCAGAAATTCCCTGTATGCATCTCAGTTAGCATAAGATAATAGAATCAGAGTCAAACGCACGCTGGTGTGATGACAGGAAAACATTCCAAAGCATGAAGATTGCAAAACTGGGTGTACTAAACTGCCCAAAGCGTGAACCCGTGCGCGTTGGGTTATAAACTGAAAATGTTCATTGTTGTCTTGTTTATTTTCAACATACATCTTTGAATACTGATCTTGAAAACACTTACATTCTATAAGGAATTAGCCTGTTAAAAATTTAGCATGAAGATATCTGAAAGAATAAATTATCTTCTGGAATTCAACAAAAACCGTTAACTCTGTATTGTGTTATTTTTAATATGGAAATAAGGTGAGAGCAGCCTGGATCTTTGTCTTTAAAACATGTTATTCTTTTCTTTCTAGATTATAACTCATGTCTGTATCAGTATTCACAGTTATATCTGTATTGCTGTTAGGCATAGAAATTACATGATATTTTCTACTGATTTACAAAGGAATCTGACATCAGTCTCTTTATAAACATTACTCATTTGATATTGAACATGAATTAATTGAGTTGCCTTTTTTCATTGATCTGTTATTCTCATCAGTGACCATATTAGTTGATGCGTGATACTTGCCTGTGTGCCTGGCAGTCTGGAATACCGAGAAGAAAAGAAGCTCATGAACAATTGCCAGGCAGGAATGAATGAGGGCAGGTCACGGCCACACATGAATTAACACCAGAAATTTGTTCTAACCTTTCATCTCAGTTACTGATTTTTTTAATTCAAGTTGTTTCTACTTCACAGGTGTGTATGGCCGGTGTGTGTGTGAAAGCTCCCTCATTGAATCTACTGTGCATAATTAGACGAAGGCTGTGCTTCAACACTAGGACAAAACGAAAATGCATCATTCTAGGCAGGGTAGAAACATCATTTATGGAATAGCCTGGGATCGCACATTTTGTTAGGACAATGACAATTGGTGTAAAAAAGTCCAAAAGAGAAGACGGGGCCTCCTGTCTAGGCCAAGGTTCAGAAGAGGATCTGCGTTCTCTTTTCCACAAGTGCTCCTCAAAACCCTTGTTGTGTGTATGCCATGGAATGCTCCTCAGCCATAAAAAAGGCAGGGACTGTGATCCTTTGGTACAATGTGGATGGGTTGGCAAAACACTCAAGCATGGAATGGCAGGCATCACATATACTCAATACTGATTTGAACTCAGATTAACAACGATGTGACCATGTGAGAAAAACACCTAATTGAATCCCAGAAGGAGTTATGGGCAGCAAGGGTGGTTGTCAGGATACTTCCCAGTGGGAACCACATGCAGGTGTCTGGCACACTTGCTGTGGGAGGGATGCAAGCCTGGTGGGCTAATTGCGTGTCCCCTCATGTTAAAGGGTGGGGGAGTGCAGTTGGGAGAAACAGGCAGTTTAGCAGAATGCAAAGCTTAAAAAAAATGAGAAAGATTTGGAGATAAAGCTTCATATACATTTATCTTGATGGTGTCTCATCCTGAGACGATGAGTTAACAGGAATTTTTTTTTTTTTTACAAAAGGAAGGAGTAAAGGAAAAAGAAGGAAGGGCAATAGAGAATAGGAGTAAAATAAAAGTTTGCCACGTTTTGCTTTTGAAAATACTCTGATATAAATTAACCAGGAGACTATAAACAACATATTGTGTTTTAATGTAATTTATTAATCTGATTTGGGTTTATAAACAAATAGTTGAAGATATTAGTATGATCTACATGTATTGTTTCTATCTATTTTAATCATTTTGTTTGGACTTTCTAAAGGAGGATTTTTCTCTGAAGCATAACATTTTTGATAAAATGTGTGACTTTAAAACTGCCTTATGTAAAATAAGATTCTTTTTAATGACAAAGGGATGTTGAGTCATGAACTACTCTGATCTCCTTCTCTGCAAATGATGCCTTGTTTGATTCAGTTATTCTTTAAATATTTTCTTGGAGTTTTGTTTTCATTTTTTTACCTGTTCAGCTAATTATATTACTCCTTCTGAAATATCTCCACGTATTCATCAGAAGCTAATTTGACTTATTTTTTAATTTTAAATAATTGGTTTTAAGCTCTTTTATTGACTGTGCCAAGTGTATAATACATTCAAAGAAGACGATTCTCTTCTAAGTTTCTCTGTAGCGTAGACAAACACTGTAATATCCTCAATTCTTGTGAATCACCCCAACATAAAGGCAAAATATGATAAATAATAATAATAAAGATAACAACAGCTACCTCCAGAATTGTATGATCTAATATAATGGATCAAGTATTAGTCTCAGAGTTAAGAGATCAGAAGTCCTCTTTTTGTTTGGCAACAAATTCCACTATATATTCAGTAAGTTATTTCCTTTATTTAAATAACTTTTAACTTGACAATAAGAATTTTTCCTAGACTATGTCTTCTAACTTTTATCATCCTGACATTCTTCATAACACCTTAAGAGTTCTGAGACACATGGAGAACAAAATCAACAGATGTGGTCGTCATCCAGAAGCTGCCAAATGTTCCCAACTTCGAAGTCTAGATTCTAGGTCCATGATGTTAAGGCTACCTTCAAATCAACAGCGTTTCTCCCAGAAGGACAGGTGGCAAAGTGTTTTCACTGTGGACTCCTGTTACCACTGAAATTTTCCTTTTGCCGTGATGCCACAAATGGGATGGTTGGGAAAAAAAATTAGCTTCACTCTATACTAATGTCAAAGATTGTAAATTTGAAATTATGACAGTGATTTTATAATTTTTCCCATACCTTTTTAATTAGGCAATAGTACTAAATAATTATTCAGTAGGCCCTTTTCTCATATCTTCCAGATACATCAATGATCTTGTTCAGAATATTTATGTGAATGTCTTTTTAACAGGTTCGTTTGTTCTAGATGTGCCCTTGCCAAGTATTTATTTTTGATTTGTTTTGTTCTCCCTAAATAAGAGCATCAACTCTGAAATCACTTCTGGATGAAATAGTTACTGACCACTTAGCCTTGTATACAATACTCCAGAAAGATGTTGAGAATGATTAAGGGCATGTTTCGCAAAGCGAGGTTGATCAACGAGATTGATTCTGCTGGGTAGACTGTGTTCCTTTCCTTCTTCAAACTTTCTTCTTACTAAAACTCAAGAATGAAAAATATTAACTTTTGACTGTAAACTGCAAAGAAATGTACATTTTAGCTTACCCTAACTTGTGTTGCCTTCTATAACTTTCAGTAAAAAATTAAGAATATACAGGACTCTGAGTTATCCAAAAATGTGAAGGAAGTTACTTCATAAGTCGTGCTGTGAAATGAAAGGGATTTATCACCAGGGATTTGCTGAGAACAATGCTTGATATTGGAAGTCCAGAAGCCAATGCAAAGCACACCATTTTTCATCTGATTTTAAGAAGAAAATGGCATAGATATTATGTATTTATTTTTCTCTTTACATATTTTATTTGTTTTTTAAATGAACCTATTTTGGAATTATGGTATATAAGTACAACCGATAAATTATATGTACAAATGGAAGATACACCTTCAATTTTTTTTTTATTATTTTTTAAAAAGAGAATTGTTTCAGCCTGTCTAAAATGCACCATTAAGTTATCCTGTGATCTCAATGCCTGGACACTGTCTGCCATGTTAGGCATTCAGTAAATATTTCATTAATGAATTCTATAGTGAAATTTCCATTGCTGAAAACTGTCAATCAATTGTCAGGAATTAATGACTGTTATGAATGTTAGTTATTTTGAAAATCTCTTCCTGTAAACCTTTTAGCTAGACTATTCTGTGTTGTCCTATGTCTAGAAGTAACATATATTTTAAAAGACATATGAACAGGATAAACTTTTTGAAGTCTATTGTCCAATATTCACACATATTTTTTATACTGTTTAAATATTTTCCAGAAAGTTTCAAAGATAACTTGAATTCAATATTGTGTCTTTGTACCTTGCCTAAAGAAACATCGGAAAACAATACTGTAAGTTTATCTTATTTCTTATTTTTCAACCTTTCACAACAGCCATCTTCTTATACCAAAAACGATAATAGGCCCTTTTGTGAAAACTTCTTTTTCTTTGCCCAAGCATAGAGAAAATACTCGTAATTAATTCACAAAATGGTGACAGGGACGAAATGTTGTTTCACCCTGCTGGTATGAAATCGTAACTACACGTGTCATGAAAACTACAGATGGGAATAAATGTATTCTGTATTTTGTTTAACATTTTTTAAAAAGGATCTGAGATTAGCTCTGAGTCAGACATTCCCTGGTATTTTAATTAACAGTAAGGACCATAATGCCATTTACAACAACAATAATATAAAATTAGTGAGTTATTTAATTTTACTTTCATGTTCCTTTCCTCACTGTGCCCTAGGGATTATTTTGTAGACCATGTTTGTTATTTTACCATATGCTGTTACAGAAAAGTTGCTATTTTTTTAAATTAAAAACAGTATAAAGTTATCAGCCTTAATTCCATCTGAATTCTAGCTTATAATTTTCCTAGCAGATGACATCTTATCTTGTTAAAATACATTTTTCTTTCTCCACAAATAGAGCACTCCTAATAATTTTACATTACTAGAATGTCCCTGTGTACAATCTCTTGAAAGCAATGAAAATGCTGTATAATAGAGTCTTAAAATGCTAATTTGCATTAGCAAGTTTTCTGTTCCTATGTTGTGTACAACATACTGTGACGTGATGTCCCAGTCAAGGTCAATAAGGTACTTTTGAACATTGTCATAAATTATAAATTACCATTCAATATCTATACTTGATGGTTCTGATGTAAATATTTAAAAGAACAATATAGTACAACACATTTAACATTTAGAATAGAAGAAAACAGAACAAGTAAAATATTTGTAATATTGTAAAAATTTCACTATTTATGATAAGGACAATAAAAAGACAAAAACCGACTTTTGAGGCTGCATTGTATTCTTAATGCACTTGGTTTTTACTTTGACATATCATTTGAAAAAATTGTGAATTTATCTGTATAAATAGACTAACAATGTCCTACCAAGACATTGATGGGAAATTAACCAAAGGGAAAAATTGCCTACTTACTACAGCTTGATATAGAAAGTCACTATGTTACAGAATGTGAAACATATTTCTCATGGTGAAACAAAATTACAGACTACAAAGAATATTTTTAGTAAATTTTTTAAAGAATAGTTTCAGACATTAACATCAGATTGTACTCCATCAATATGACAATTATTATTTGTCAATTAAAAATAAAATAAAGGCTGGGACTGTGGCTCACACCTGTCATCCTAACACTCTGGAAGGCTGAGACAGGTGGATCACCTGAACTCAGGAGTTCCAGACCAGCCTGAGGAAGAGGGAGACCCCATCTCTCCTAAAAATAAAAAAACTAGCCAGGCATCGTGGTGGGTGCCTGAGTCCCAGACGCTGAGGAGGCCGAGACAAAAGGATGGCTTGAGCCCAAGAGTTTGAGGTTGCTGAGAGCTATGATGAGGTCAGGACACGCAACCCAGGCCGACTGAGTGAGATTCTGTCTCTAAATAAATAAATGAATAAACGAGAGTAGTTTTAGATTTACAGAAAAATTGCAAAGATGGCACTTCAAGTTCCTGTCTATCCACTACCCACGTTACATTTAGTTTCATGTCTCCTTATTCTCCTCTTGCCTGTGACAGTCTCCCCAAATTTCCTTGTTTCTTATGACCTGGACAGTGTGTGGAATTCTAATCAGGCATTTTCCAGACTCTTTATTTAATGTCATTTATCTGATATTTTTCTTGTAATTATTCAGTGTTATAAGGTATGGAGAAAATAAAAAGAAATAAGTTGTTATTCTCATTATATCACATTAAGGGTACAAACTCTCATTGTGCTGTTGACTTTAGCCTTGATCAACAGACGTAGCATGGTAGTGTTTGTGACATTTCTAGCCTATCAAATCCCTTTCTTTTCCTCTTTTCTGTTGCTATTTGGAAGACTTTCCCTGTGCACAGTACAAAATTCAGGAGTAGGGGAAAGTTACAGAATCTCCCTATAACCTTCACACTATCCACATGTTTGGAATTCTTCACTTACTACTTTGTGTTATGACCCAAGGCATCTTTATTTGTTCATTGCTCAAACTGGTCTTGCTTTGGTGACTAAAAACACTTTTTCTGGGTTCCTTTTGATACTCAGCTTTTTGTGTGTGTGTGGTTTCTGGCTTTTTGGTGCTATAAGATGCACCAGATTCATCTTGTGTATATGTTTTATCAATCCTATTATCAGTCAATGTACTGATATTCCTAGTTCCTTTCACAGGAGAATAACATTGGAAACAGATTTGGCACAAGGCATGCTGTGGGTACTGGGGCATCATTGTTCACAGGTCTTCTCAAATGAGTCTATTCTGTATGACACGTGTGCGATAGATACATAACAGTATAAATTTGACAAAGCCCCTTGAAGTATAAAATGCAAAGACTGTTCCTTAGGAGTGAATACTAAGATATACATAATGTACAAATATATGCATGTTCAAATATATGCATATAGAGACAGAACTATGTGTACACACGCATGCCTAATTATGTGTGTGTGTGAGAGAGAGACAGAGAGGTTCAAGAATCATACGATGGAAGCAGAGTGTATAGGTGTATTATAACCAAATAACTAAGTGAACAGCAGATAAGGAGATTATAAAAGCCAACTTTCTTATCTGTGGATTGAGAATTTAGACAGAAGAACGAAGAAAAGGCTAAAATGACATGTAAAGACTTGTAGTTGGAGACATACATAAAAACTATTGGTTAGCTTAATGCTATCACACATGGATACATCCATTTATATTTATAGATGAGTATACTCCATGTGCTTCCTTGCTTTGTCAACTAAAACCTGTAAAGAATTACACCCCAAGCACCCTAGTGTCTGTGTATACACAGAGAAACAGCCTGGTCAGGATATAGCAAGAGGTGCAGTTTGCAAGACAACCAGACAGGCCTCAGGAGAAAACAATCCTGCTGACACCTTGAACTTGAGCTTTCAGTCTCTAGAACTGTGAGAAGATCCATTATTAAAACTTCTGAAAACAATAGATGCAGAGAAAAAGAAAGGCTTTTCTGTTGATGGGACTGCAAATTAGTACAACTTCTATGGGAAACAGTATGGAGATTCCTCAAAGAACTAAAAGCAGACTCGCCTTCTGATCCAGCAGCCCCACTACTGGGTATCTACCCAAAGGGAAAAAAAATCATTATATCAAAAGCACATCATGCTTGAATGTTTATTGCAGCACAATTCTTAATTGCAGACGTGGGATCAAGCAACATGATTGGATAAAATGTGGTATGTGCCACCATGGAGCACTAGTCAGACATAAAATTTCTGTTGCATAGGACACCCAGACTGCAGTGGTTTGTGACGGAGCCTGAGCACACTAATACTTATGTTCTCTTTCATTTCTTTCAACTTATCTAAGTCATTCAATTTAAAGTACTTGTCTAGTAAAGTCCAATGCTCTATCTCTTCAAGGACATTTACTCCGTACAGTTTTGCTTATTTTTTTCCCTCTGTGGTATAATGGATGCTTTCACGTTTCGTCGCATGTCTTATAATTTTTGGTTGAAAACTAGACCGTATGATATAAAATCTCTTAATGACTTGGGGATCAGACTTTCCTCTCTTTCTCTGGGTTTGTTAGGAGTGTGTCTTTGTTGATGGTGTTGCCTTGCTGTGTTTTGTATTTGGGTTGGTTCTCTATGAGTGAAATAAGTGGGGGACTTCCAGACGGGCACAGTAATCTCACTTCTCCTGAAGTGGTGCGTTTGGATTGCCCCAAATCCATTCTGTCCCTTCCAGTGACTGCAAGACTGCTGCTGTCACATACTGGTGGGGCTACTGATTTTGGAAGCTGTTCAAGAGCTGTAGAGAGTGGAAGGCGAACAGAAGTTAAAATTTCACAAAGTTCATTTATCAGCAAGACTCAATTTTTATTGAATAAACACTCTGGATTGTTGCAAACTTTTGTTTGATTTCTAGAGTTTTGCAAATAGTTGATTATAACAATTCTGTTATGGTCCCCTGACTTTGATAGAGAATCTGATTCAAAAGTTCTCTACACCATCATCAGTACTGATGTCATCTCACTGTATACAAGTTAAAAGAATTCCTAAAATAATAAGGGAAATGATTATTAATGGGTAGAACTAAATGTTGAAATTGCTCAGGCTTGAAAACGTCCCTGTATTGGTTAATAAATATTAAAAGAGAAAAAATATTTTATATTATCCTATTTGTTTTTTTTTTTTTTTTTTTTTTACATTTTTGAGCTTTATTTCTGATCCTGTTGTTTGTTTTTTTAAAACAGAATCTAACTCTATTGCTCCAGTTAGGGTGACATGGCATTAGCCTACCTCACAGAAACGTCAGCTCAAACTATCCTCCTGCCTCAGTATCCCAAGTAGCCTACAGGCACACATAGACAGCCATGCCTGGCTAATTTTTCTATTTTTGGTAGAGACTGGATCTCACTCTTGCTCAGGCTGTTCTCAAACTCCTGAACTCAAGAAATCTTCCCATCTTGGCCTCCCAACCAGAGTGATAGGATTACTGGCACCAGCAACCACGCCTGTGAATATTATCTTATTGAAAATAAGGTGCAACAAATTATCTCCTGCCTTGAATTTAAGTATTTAATTTTTAATATTACAAATTTGATACTAAATTAACGCATATAATATCCTTGAAAGAATGAATATATCTTTCTTAATTAACAATAGGAATGAAGTAAAATGCTATGGCTCATTTTACATTAGGAGTTTTGACTAGGATTTAATCTCACAATTGTTTTTTATGAGTGTATTTCCCTGCAA
This sequence comes from Perodicticus potto, assembly GCA_963574655.1. Lineage (NCBI taxonomy): Eukaryota > Metazoa > Chordata > Mammalia > Primates > Lorisidae > Perodicticus > Perodicticus potto. The sequence continues at coordinate 10,266 of CAUYRH010131260.1, read as the reverse complement.
AACTTAGAAGGGTACAGGGAATATTTGTCCCCAGATGCAGGGTTTGCAGGAATGCCTCTGTTCTGTGCTGGCTACTCACCACCTCAATGTCTTTGGCCTTTGGTTTTCCAGAGTGTGTGCCCATCAGATACCTGGCTGGGTTTGCCTCACCTACCTGTGTGCTTGTTTTCTTATGAAGTTATATGAAGCATAATATTCCCTTTATCTTCATGTTCCTTCACAGTATTTAGGTCCCAAGAAATGACTTAGAAATAGGGTGAGTGGGAGAGACATGAAGTTTGAGGATCCATATTAGTTTCATATTTTGGCTGTAACTAGTCACCGCATAACACAAATTTGTTCCTGTAGTTATTCTGTTCTGATGTCTGGTAAGAATTTCACTTGACTGAAATTACAGTTTCAACAGGCCTTATTCCCTTTTGGAGGGTTGGAGGGGAGAGTTCATTTCCTGATCTGGATTGTTGGTACGATTCAGTTTCCAGAGTTGTAGTACTGGGGTCCCTGGGCCATTGTCTGTCAGCTGGAGGATTACGACAGCTTTAAATTTTCTGAAATTCTTGCCTTCTGGTCTGTTTTGTCTTCAAAATCAGCAAATGAAGGCTGTGTTCATCCTAGTATTTCTCTGAACTAACCAAGAAATGTTCTCAGCTTTTAAGGAATTATGTGATTAGATTGGGCCACGTGGATAATCCAGGATAACTTCACCAGTTCAATGTCTGTATGTTTAATGATGTTCAAAGTCTCTAATACCATGGAAGAAAACAGGTTCACAGATTTGAAGGATTAGAGTGTACATATCACATATCCTCGGGTCAGGGGCAATATTCTACCTATAACCCTGAAAAAAATCAATAGCATGTTTTCATTGAATTTTGGGAAAAGTAGTACTCATAAATTAAAGTTTCACAGGCAGGAGTAAGGAAAAGATTCTTGCTATAAATTCACCTTGAACAATGCAGTTCTTCTAATGTTAATGAATTTTTGCAATGTCAGGAAAGCTGAGATCTTAGTTGGGAGTTAATCATTGTCAGATACAAATACCTGCAATAGGTGGGATCATGACAAAGAAAGGCACAGTCCTCAGAGTTGTATGGCAGAGTAGCCTTTGAGTTACAAATGTGAGCATGCCATTTGGCCAAACAGAGGAAAGGCTGAGTGTACCCCCTACATACACTGTCTAGTAGAAGTCACCCAGTCTGAAAACACGGGAGCCAGTAATGAAGCAACAGATACTGAAAACATGAAAAAAAGACTGGAAACTAAGGAAAATCTGGGCACTTTCTGAACACACAGGTATGGGAAGCAACAGAAATGCAATGGTCTAGGAAATCTGTGTAGCTGAAAAAGGTCATGAAAATATATGGAAGGGTTTTAAGGGAACTTCAGAATTGTGTCAGAATGTAAATAGTTTTGAGATTAAATGTATATCATATGTAGAGTCTAGATAACCCTAAATATTTTCCAGTTATTTTTGCATAAATTATATTTCAGACATATGCATTCATGTCTATAACAGATGTTCTGCATAATTTAGGAAGGATATAATGTATTATGTCATGTTTCTGAAAAGAAAACTAATGTGAGTTTTAGCTATAATGAGGACATTTCCACTAGTTTATGAGAAACGATTCGTATCACAGTAATCCCCTATTTGCTTTATATGCCTCTAAAATAATATAGTTTATGAAATAATGCTTTTCTTTCAAAGTACTGCTGTATTACTTTTTATAAATCCTAAAATATTTTTAAAAGGATTATTTCGGTGGCTGTTAAGAGAAGCTTAACTAATGAGTTCTGATCTCATTTTTATTCATATAGATGTATTATACAGGATACTTTTTAATTAGTGAAAAAAACCCAATACTTTATTTGCAGTTGTGCAAATTAAATGTATTATTGAATAAGTGAAGAAATTGTTATAATATCTCTAATTCAGAGAGGTACTTTACAATGTCAATTGTAAGTTTTCCAGATTCCCAAAAGATATTATTTTATATGCCTTTCCTTATTGTTATCAGGAGCTGAATTACCAAACTTTAGTTTTGTGCTTCAAAAAGACATTTCCAATTAAGATTCTGTTGTCTGATATTAAGGACATGCTTTTGAAATGGAATTATTTCTGACCATAAATTTAATGGGTTCTTCTTCAGATAAGGAACACTGTTCAGAATATTGCTTTATATGAATATATCCAAATAAGACTGTTCCATAATCTCAAAAAAAGTGAAACAGAAAGTATCATAGCTGAGTAATGTATAACACGTGAACCTTATATAGACAGACGTTCAAGGCATTTACAGGCCAAGCAAAGTGCTCAAGCCGGTAATCCTGGCACTCTGGGAAGCCATGGTGAGTGGTTTGCTTGAGCTCAGGAGTTCGAGACAAGACTGTCCAAGAGCAGGACTTCCTCTCTACTAAAAATAAATAGAAAAATTAGCTGGGTCTAAGGGTGTATGCCTGTAGTTGCAGCTACTCAGGAGGCTAAGGCATAAGGATTGCTTGAACCCAGGAGTTTGATGTTGCTGTGAGCTGTGATGCCACCATACTTTAACTGGGTGACAAAGAGACTCAGTATCAAAAAATAAAAAAAAAAGAATAGAAAGAAAAAGGCGTATACAGAACCTCCCACAAACTGTGGAGATGGATGTGGTTTTGTTGTTGCTCATGGTATACCTTTTGGTTGATATTGTGTGTTTTATTGGCAAAAGCTTCAAGAGCACATATGTTTGCAATATAATAATCTCAGTGATTAAGTTACAGGGATTGAAGGGCACTACATAAAATTATGTAAAAATCAAAAAGAAGTTGATTTCTGTCTATAACTGTTGCAGGAAGACAAGGCCTAACGGAGAGAAAGAGCACCCAAACACCACGTTTATAAGAAGAAGGGCTTTATTCACCAGCTGGTTATGGCGTAGAACAATTCCAAATGGCCGCATTCCCTGACTGGCTTGGTTCTTTCCCTTTGCATCCACAGTCAAAAAGTTCAACCCCACAGGTATCCTTCTCATTGGCCAGTTTGAATCAAGTGGGAGACACTATTCCAGCCCCTACAGAACTACAGGATTTCACAGAACTTGGAAATTTCTGTGAAGTTAGGTTTATAAACTCCTAAGGGCTGAGTGACCATGGAGAGGACTCTGCAAGTTTATCCTTCTGGTCTCCTTGAGAAGACCTGTTCTCCCAGACCTCACCCTTCTCGGGGATCCTCTCTCATAACGATATAGCTGAAAGGGACTTCCCTCAGGACTTGATTGCTTTGCATTTGAGAGACTACAGTGGCTCAAAAGCCGTTTTTCACCACCTCTACAATCTCTTGAAATCCATCCAAAGATCAGTATTTCCAGATAATCGATATCATCAAGCCATGCTGTCAAATAAAACGTATTGCTCAAATAGAATCATAATGTGTTATTGAACCTGCTTAGTCCCTACCATTGCTTTTGTATTTAAGTACTTAGAAATGCTAACATTTAACACTTGGCTGTGGCAGTTGTTAATCCTGGAGACTTGAGCTCATTGCCTGCCTTCTGTGCGCCTTTTTGCTCATCTGTTATTCTTAAAAACAATAGCATAGATGTAACATCGTTAAGAGATTTTTAAATGACTTAGTACAGATAGCCCACCTTAAAATTTACCTGGAACATGTTGTTAGCTTTTTTATGATTTTAATTATTATTGTCATCTATATTATTTAAAATAAAGCCTAAATGTACATTTCATATGAATCTCCTTTTTATTATTAACATGATGCAAAGTGGTTTGTATATATTACATGTTAAACCGGATTTAACAAAATATAAATCTAAGAAACAAATGTATTCAAAAAAATAATACACCAGAAAAAAATTATTTTCCAATTATAAATACTTTGTTTAGAAATTTAAGGATCTTTTATGATACCATCGTTAGCAATTAAATTTAAACTAGACCTTTAAACACTAATGCATAGGTATGTGTGTATTGTGCATTTAAAACTTTCTAAATATTTTATTTTAAATTTCCCATATAATCTAATATTTAAAGTTAATATTTGTGTTTTTCATTTACCAATTTCCTAAGGTTTGTACTGCTCTGACATACATCCTTTACATCCTCATCTACTGAATTTAGATGTTCTTTACTTTGGAACCTACTACTTTTATTACTTCAACAAACATATGACATCCTAACAGTTCTGTGGTCCTGACTGTCCGAATTATAATTATCCAATTTGTTGAATATTTCGGCATGCAAACCAGAACCTTAAAATTATCACCCTAAATGAAGTATATGACCCTCATTTCATATTCTGTCATCTCCAATCCATTGTATCATCAGTTGGGCACTCCCAACTTTAGAGTCATATTTAATTTTTCTTTTTTGCTCAAAGTCTGAATTACTATATACCATCACATCTCTCTTCAGAACGTCTACCATCCTTAATGCTATTTTCATACTGATTATCTTCACTGTCATGTGAACATACTGCATTCATTATTAATTCTTCACCATTTTTTTCTGCACCCAGCCCAAAGCCCCTCCATCTCTTGAAATTTCAGAAAATTTCGCTTTATAGACAAAAATCTTTACTCTGTGGTCCTTTACAGAAGTGTTTGTCTTCTCACTAAAACACTTCCAAAATAGTTAACTGAAAAGACACTCCTCTACTTAACAAGACTTATGGGCCAGATGTTGTAATAATTATTTTGCCACCCACTTCACTTTCTCTCTAGGGAAGTATTTGCAACTTCTGAAAGTAGCATCTGTCCTCCAAATTTTCCCTCCATTCCCTGTGGAGAAGGGCCTCAGGTACTTTCTCCTCTGAGGGTAAGAGCACCACATGCTGAATAGTCCTTAATTATGTCAAGAGCTTTCTTATATTACATCTAAAATGCAATAGACGTGAACCAAGTGTGTAATGAATTGCCTTTTCTCTTCATCTGATAAGTTTTTCTGTCAGTACCCCTTAGAGAGAGTGTTTTCCTTCTTTTTAGAAGTATGGTCTCTCTGCCCTCCTATTATATTCTGGATAATTTCTCTTAAAGAATTGTCATTAGGTTAAGGGAAGGTTAATGCCACCTTCCAGATTTTGCTGGGATTGCTTTTCCCTCCAACTCCATGCTGACCCTCACGCTTATTTCTCCTGCAGCCATTTCTTTTGACTGTCCCCAATTGCCTGAATATCCAGGGAGTATGGGATGTTCCCATCAGGGAATCTGATGGTCCTTGCCAGTCTCTTCTCTCACGGCGGAATTGTTTTAGTACCTTGGAACCTGGGCCAGGCTGAGTTCTGAGGAATCTTGTATAGATCTTGGACGACTACGGGATGAATGGCTCTCCCTGGCTCAAAGGTACTTACATGTAGATTTAATTTTGACAGAATGGGTAGGGTGCTTATCTAGCCTGCATATTCCGTCTCATCTTTCCCTCACAATCAGATCCAACATTCGTATTTCTAAGACCCACAGTAAGAAAAGTGTATTATTAAGAAGAGACAAAAAGTACAGATATTCCAGTCATCTTTTATAAATTCTGAAATTTTAGTTGTATTTAGTTATAAATAGCCATAACTCCATGCCCTAAGTTTGGATCACCCACCTGTACTGAATAAAATCTTTCAGAATCACCCATATGCAAAAAAGATTTCTGGTCTTGAACCCGGGCAGAATTCTTCTCTCTTTCTTTTTTGTACATTGTCAAAGTTTAGCCTAAGGAAGCAGAACACTGTGAAAGCCTCACATGGACTCTGCTGCTCAGTAAGTTGGCCACTGAAATTGAGCCATTTGCAAGCTTTATATTGTAAACATGGCTGTCCCTTCTGTGACTCCTAAACTCTGAGTGCTATCACACACACTGTCTGTTCCTTTGGGTAAGCTGTTGTTTTGATGCAACTGCTCCTTATGTGAAGAGAAGTACCCAGTTCTCAACCTGGAGCTGATAAAAAAACGGTGACCTGGAAAGGAAATGCAGAAATGTCAGGACAACTCGGAGCCCCGTCTGCCCATCAGCCCAGTCGGCTGTGGCCAGTTTCTGAGTGTAGCTGGTTATCTTTTCCTAGTCTCAAACATCAAGCCTGTTTCCTTTTGGCCAACACTGCAAGCACTCAAGGAAGGCGATTCTGGGAAATGGATTCTTCAGATTCAGGCAAGTCATCATAATACAATTTAGAATATAAATGAAATAAGAAACACAACAAATATGAACAAAAATATGATGGTATTGGCATGCATTTTGGGGAGGAACAAATAACAGAAATTATAACTCAATCAATTTTTAAGACAACATTCGCCACCCAACTTTGTGCAACAGTATCTTAATGTTTCAGGTGTAAGTTCTGCTTTGAACCTGAGAATCAGCAGGATATACTCCTCAGGCTTTTCACTTTATCTACATTTTTCACATTTTCTGTGAATAATTCTTTACAAGTGGTAGGATGTGAATTCTGGTGATTTTCAGATTACATGTCTCACGATTATAGTAAATAGAACATCATATCTCTATGAGGTTATTTTCTTGGGCCCATTTGAAGACATGTATTCCTTTTTAAATTCAATACTATGACTGGATGATCAAGTGTCCTGATCAGGGCACCAGGTTCTTAAAGGGACAGATAAACTGAAACTGGGCAGGCAGTGTTTTGCGCAAAGAATCCATGAAGAACAAACAGGAACAGGCAACTTAATACTAATAAAACATTGCATTTGGGATTTAAACAAGAAATATACCTGGGGAATTTAAGAGAAAAATGATGATCAGAGATGGAAAAAGCACAAAGAATTGAACAGATTAAAAATGGAAACAAGAGAGGGTCTAACTGTAGATACTTGCCTACAAACCAAGACACTGACAAATTTATTCCTGAAAGGTATTAAAATAATGCATATAAGCATATAAACAAATATGACAAGAAATTAATAATAGAAATACAAAATGACCCAATATTAGACAGTGTGTTAATGTCTTTGCCAAAATTGACATTAAAATATTAAGGGCCAAAAATCTGAATTTTGAGTTGATATATATGTCATATCTATTTTATAGACATTTAAGTACATATGCACATATATGTATAACTATATATATACACATATATATAGTTATGCATATATATTAATACATCTTAAGATATACACCATACCAACTTCCCAGACTTATAACACACACAGACATACACACCCAAGCACATACCCAGCCCTTTCTGTCTTGGGCATCCTTGTTTTCTCTTTTGCGACAGAGTCTCACTCTGTTGTCCAGACTAGAGTGCCGTGGTGTCAGCATTACTCACAGCAATGTCAGACTCCAGGTTTCAAGTGATCCTTCTTCCTCAGTCTCCCAGGAGTACTGGGATTACAGGAGCCACTGTGCTTGGCCCCAATTCGCGTTCTTTTTCTAATGCAGCTTGCAGCTAAACACCAGTGACGACCACATTGAGCAATTTCTTGCTTTGGTCAATGTATTTTTCTGCTCACAAGTGTTAATTCTGAGAGCACCTAACAAAAAATATCCTGTAAATTAACATCTGTCTTAAAGTCTGCTTCTTGAGGAAGTCGACCTGTGATAATGCATTCAGTGGATTTTATGTACCTGAATAGGATTTGTATCTCCGCAGTGAGGTTACCAACCTTGGGAAAGAATTTGCCAATTTCGTATCGTCTAATTTGTATTAACTTGTGTGAAGTAGCAAGAGTGTTCAATGTCTTTAATATGGGACCATAGATCCTCTGTATAATAACCTCAGTAACTAGAGAGAGTAGGTGATTGACATTATGTAAAACTTATTTGTAAAACAATATAACAGTATATGGCAAGATATTTCATTGGTGTTATCTAAGGTATCAATAAAACCTGTTTTCTTAATTCTCGGTGTGTTGTTCAATTTACACTAGAATATTCTCAGTATTACCCAGCCAGTGTGGCATGGAACATTATCATCCATCAATTAAAATTTTAGGGTGATTGCCAATTATTATTAAGAAATTGTCAATGGAGATAAGTAATATTAATCAATTACATATTTGCATTTTGCAAAAAAGCATTTTCCACCACATGTTTACATTAAATTAAGTTAGTAAATATGTAGTTGTCTGGATTTATTTCAATAATGAACCACATGCAATTACACTCAGCAGAAGCCATTGTGATACATTCACAAGTATTACTTGAGTGTTAAAATATGAATATTTTAATATCCAAGCCATTACTTTTTATTGTAGAAATAGTTTATGATGCTATGAAAAGTTATGTTAGGATCCAATATTTCTTTAACCATTTCCTATTTAATTTTTATATACTGTTTAGGGAAAGAACTTATTCTCAGCATCAATCTAGAGAGTGTAAATTCAGTATGAGTTCACCGAGAAGACACCTGATGCAAGGCTGTGAAATGTTGGATAGTTTATTATCTGAGAATTTGTGTCTTTGTGTCTTTGTGATGGACAATGACAGGTGTACTTGACAGAATAATTTCCATTGTACTGATCTTAAAAGAAATGCTCTTATGGATCCACACCAGAGGCATAAAATAGAAATAGCACAGGATATTCATAAACTATGTATTTAGATTCAAAGCAATGGACTGATACACTTTTGTCTGCTATTTTCTTACAAACTTTCCAGCTGGCAGTTTCCTCTCTTGCTCTTGGTATTTCTGCCACTATAGCCCATCCCTTGTCAACTGCTTGAGTAAAGAGTCATTACTGATCAATTACTAGTCATTACTAGTCAATACAGATAATATTGCTCATCCAATTTTAAAATGGTGCCAAGGAGCTCAGAGGTTTTGACCATGCAGATAACCTTGAAAAATACGGCATTATGCTCTTGTGCAATTAGGAACACGTAAAGAACCCACTTTCCATGTACCATGGTGGGTAAAAAGCCATATAGTAATCTGGAGTGTCATTTTTTAAAATTATGCGCACTAAACTCTGGTTTGACTTTTATTTTCCTGGGTACATTTCTAGTACTCAGCCTTGTCATTCAGATACCTACTTAAAATACATTACAAATAAATTGATATATTTAAACAAACTATTTGTAGAGCTTTGTCGGATTCCCTTTTTTTCATACCTTGTGCAACTAGGCCTGGCATCAAGAATAATGACATCACGGGTAGTGCCTGTGGCTCAAAGGAGTGGGGCGCCAGCCTCATATACCAGATGAGGTGGGTTCAAACCCAGTCCTGTTCACAAATTGCAAAAAAAAAAGACATCAATTTAAATGTGGCTCATTTCCCCCTCCCCCAGTTCATCACAGTCTCACATTGTATAACATTATCATCTCAAGAGCCCCTGCAAATCAGCTGAATGACAGAGACTTCCTTTCCATACCTTTGTATTTTCGGTACAAAGCACTTGGGCATTACCAAATACATGGTGAAAATAGTTAATTGATTTACAAATAACTTAATCTAGAATTCAGCTTTTAATTGGGACAAAAGCATGCACACAATTTTCATTTTTACATAAAAGTTTCAAGTAATTTTCGATCTATGCCAGAGTTTCTTTTTTTTAAGCTATCATTTTTTTTTATTTCAAAATATTAAGTGGATAGAGATGTTTTTGATACATGGCTTGAGACAGGTTATAAGTATACCCATCACCTGAATAGCGTTCATTGTTCCTATTAGGTGGGATTTTGCCACATCTTTTAAATTGTATTTATGAATTTATCGCCCAACACAGCATAAAAATTAGTTGTGATTTAATGACCACAATGCAAGTTGAACATATGTGAGCTCCTCATACCTCAGCCCTTTCCCTTCAAGAAATCAAGGTGGGTGGTATTCAAATTCTCCATGGCAACTGAGAAAGTTATATTAGTATGAACAGGCTTATGTTGTTGCAAGATGACAAGCCCAACGGAGAGAAAGAGCACGTTTAGAAGAGGAAGGGCTTTATTCACCAGCCGGGAGCTCACAGCATAGAAGAATTCCAAATTGCCGTGCTCCCCATCTGGCTTGATCTTTCCCTTTTTATTGACAGTCAAAAAGTTCCACCCCACAGGTACCCTTCTCATTGGCCAGTTTGAATCAAGCAGGAGATGCTATTCCATCCTCTACAGAACTACAGTATTTCACAGAACTTGGAAATTTTCAAGTTCCAGGAAGTTAAGTTTACAAATTCCTAAGGGCTGAGTCACCATGGAGAGGACCCTGCAAGTGTATCCTTGTGGTCTCCTTGAGAAGACCTGTTCTCCCGGACCTCACCCTTCTCGGGGATTCTCTCTCATTGTAATCATTTTAATTACTAAATTCCCGTCTCTTGTGGCTTCATTATAAAAGCA
>CAUYRH010131247.1:0-10253 GCA_963574655.1 Perodicticus potto | reverse complement strand
GTAACCTGTGTTCTTAACCACAACTGTGCTGCTTGCCATTAAATTGATATTAATCTAAAGGATACATTCCTATCTTACTAGGAATTAATACTTAGAAAATGTATGCTTCATTTTTATTACCTTTTCCATTAAGAAAAACCTTCTGAATTTTATACATCAGTGCTAGTAAATGATTCAGCTAATCATCTACATAAAACAGAGAAGTGTGAAATTTAAACATAGTTGCAATGTTCAAAAGAATTTTAGTTTTCAGTATGTTACTTATTTTAATAAAAGGAAATGTTTAAAACTAACAAACGATTAGTCTTCATAAAACAGTATAAACAGAAATTTGTTACATTATTTTTTAATTACTATTTACTACAAAGGTCAAGGGGATAATTTAGGCCATTTTGTAGACATGTTTTGATTAAGCTTCTTGGAGAAGTGTTGTCTAACCTAAATGTCTATTCTCCTAACACTTATCACAATGCTTTATTTATTATAGGTAATAAGCATTTGATGAACTAGCATATGAAACTTTCTACAAATAAGAACAGAATCCAGATTCTTTTTTTTTTTTTTGAGATAGAGTCGCTTTATATTGCCCTCAGTAGAATGCCATGGCTTCACAGTTCATAGTAACCTCAAACTCTTATGCTTAAGCCAGTCTCTTGGCTCAGACTCCCAAGTAGCTGGGACTACAAGCACCCACCACAACACCCAGCCATTTTTTGGTTGTAGTTGTCATTGTCGTTTAGCAGGCCCGGGCTGGATTCAAACCCACCAGCTCCGGTGCATGTGGCTGGAGCTCTAGCCGCTGAGTATAGGCACCAAGTCCAGAATCCAGATTCGGAAAGGAGAAATAATCCCCTTTTAAATGAGTAAAGTTGATGATCAGACTCAATGTCTATTTTTTCTAATTTTTATTTTCTATTTGTTTCATGTATCAATTCCTTCCACAAGCTTTTATTGAGCATCTTGTGTGCGGGCAGTTTTGCTATGGCAGTCTCAGTCAGCCTGTTCCAAGGGTGTGTGCCCCACTGGGAGTCCTTTAAGGACATGCCCTAGAGAGTGGGTCCCCAAAACATGAGACCTTCTTTTGCTGACTCTTTCAGACAGAAATCACCAACTCAGATGCATATGGGAACCTGACAGAAAATCTAAGTGAGTGAAATGGGCCAGCCAGAAAGCAAACTGTGGACTGGGACATCTCGCAGCTCTTAGTTATCATCACAGAATGTGGAGCCAAGGTCGCAAGAACTTCCGAGAAAGAGGGAGAACTGGGTTTTTATTTGAAATATCATAATCTAGAAATGTTTATTTCTAGATTAACACTTCAGTGAAAACAATTACAAAGTAAAAACGAAAAATACAAAATAAAAAATTAGCATATGAACCCCTACATGGTGGTGGCTGAGTAGAACTTGTGTATTGACCACATTGGCCTAAGGACCAGCATCACGTGACCTCTACTTCTCAATACGTTCTCTGAGTTTTGTGTCCCTGTCTGACATTCCTTACCTTTCCTCTCTATCCTAAGGGATTGATATTGGGACTGTTTCTACTAGCAAAAAAGGCTCCAGCTGCTACTCATACTCAAGGTTTTACCCTCTGATCTCACCAGGACAACAGCCTAAAATAACATAATATGCTCAACAAAATCTACATAACAGTTCTTACCAAGTTCTGCTTTAAAACACAGAAACATTACGATTTTATAGACTTTCCACATATACATGTTGAAATTGTTTCTTCTATATCTCTCAAATTTCAATCATTTGCACTATTTTGACTTTCTGCCTGAAAGTAAGCACATGGAACCTCAAACCAGAATTTTATGCAAACAAAATGGTTCTGGAATGCACTAACCCCTCCAGGCCTGTGGCCTAATTTCTATTTCTTACCTGGTTGAGGCAAATGTAGCTTCATTATCTCTTTGAATTTAGAATCATGACAGTTTTCAGATACAAGGAATGTTGCTGTAGTTATTCCTTTATACTCAAAAATCAACTCTCAGAACTCACTGCTACCAGGGGACTGGCATCATGGGTAAATAAATGTCTTTCTCTTGCCTCTTATTTGCTTACCTACAAACTGTAAAGTTAGAGTAAGAAATCTCAACTTCAAGTTCCTCCTTTCCCATTCCAAGGCCTTTAGAATTCAGAAAATAACTTATTAAGAATGAGGAGTGGTAAGTCGTGTCTGGCAGCCATTGGTCAAGAAAATAATAGACTTGATGAAGGGATCACCGATCTTATTCCCAGAACCTGGGTAGAAGACTGTGGCCGTTAGGGTACTGGAAAGTAAGAATTTTCTCCATGCTAGGACTCAGGATGTGATGTGCAGTCTCCCAATCAGATGGACTTTCATGAGACTGAATTGGAAACTGTCAAGAATCTGGGATAAACCTGGCAAAGACAGTGCGGTTCTGGATGTAGAGGCTGTCGTGGCAACACCCTAATTCCATCGGCAGTTTCTAAGTGTAGGGAGGACAAAAGTTCCCGAAGTGGTCCTATTCTGTGATGTTGCTTGGGAGTTATTTCTTAGAAGCTCAAACTAGAGCGTTTTTTTTTTTTCAACACTCTCAGTGATTCTGAAAACCATTTGAAATCCTGTGATAAATCAAATCCAGTATGTAGCAAAGTTGAGGTGACATGTTTGCTACCTTATTTATTGGCTAAATTGTCTTGTAGCAGGCCAAGCACTGAGGCTTAAAAATGAAATAATGACTCCATTTCTGAGAAAGTTATTATGTAAGTAGGGAAAGATCATTTGAAAATGAAAAAAAAAGCTTCACTAGGGGAAGGACTACCTGACCAAGTACCTTACTGCTGAAGCCACAGCTGTTTAAGTGTCAGAGGCGCCATTTTTAATCATCCAATCATGAGAGTGCAGACAGCCAAGCTCCTTTCACCAGTACATTGTTCTCCAGAAGATTTATGGTGGCCTGGGGACGGGAGTGGGAGGAGCTTTATAATTCTAGCTCACCAGTGATAGGCAAGTCACATACTGCCCCCAAACCCCATGTGCTGTCTGGTTCAGGGGCTCCAGAGCCTTTTCCATTTCGATGTCCCCTAGGATCACTCTGATGGTCCAAGCAGAGACTCAGGTGCACCTACTTGATGAAGCCTCAGAGTGTTGCCTGGCGACTCAGCTCATATCACCACTGGAGAAATAGTGTACCCAAATTACATTTAAAATCTTGAGGCCAGGGAATCTTGCTTTTTTCCGCAAAAAAAAAAAGCCATTATTGTCATCACTGACCATTATCCAAAATGTTGCTCGCTTTGCTCAGTTACCCTCTTTTCAGAATTCCATCTCCATTTCATGTGTTGGTTTGCTCTGGAACTACCATTTTGATGGTTTCTTCCCTCACAAGCTTTCCTCTCACCCCCTTTTGGACAATTCAGTCAGGGAGATAGACAGTCCTCATACCCATGACTTCTTACCTTACCTGGCCCCCTGGAATCTGGGCCCAGCTTCTCCTAGATGTCTCTACAAGGAAAACTGTTCATTTTCCTGGAGCCACGTCCTCTGCATTGTCCTAACTCCAAAATGCTGTTTGTGAGTCATTTTTCTTTATTATTCTTCTAAAAAAACACCCCTTCACTGAAGCCCGTGACACTTGCTTACAGCATATTTTACCCCTCCTTTATATTTACTCATGTTTATTGGCCTGTTGGTCACATCTAATGTATGAGCGATTTTACATGTGACTCATAGGCTTTCTCCCAAGTCTCAGCATCTCTCTGGGGCCATTAAAGGTGAATGACCCATTTAATCTCTTTGCTTCAGACTCTCTTCACCTCCTCAACACTAGGAACTTTCATCACCAATCCATTTTTGCCATTTCCCCTGTGGCCCTCCCTGGTTATCACACAGAATCTCTGCCTTAAACTGTAAGTGCTAATGTCCTCCTCCTTCCCACCCTCTCCAATATTCTCATGATATCTACCTTCTTTCCTTGGGATTTCCAGATACTGGATTGTTTAGATATGTTTAGTTATGTCTAGATTTCACAATATTTTCATCCAATCTATTCCCCATTCAGAAGTTGGTTTGCTTTCTCAATTACCCACATCCAGTTTTTCGGTGCCCTCATCCAAGACTGCACCTACCTTACATCCCCTGGGCTCTGGAATAAAGCTAATGGACTTTGGTATTTTTGACACCTGAGCTGCAGCCCAAGAAAGTTATAAACCAAGTGGGTGTGCACTCGCTAAGCTTGTTTGGGCCTTAGTTTCATTTCATGTATATGGCCTAGGGAAGTTACCTCTCTTTATTTCACACAACAATGTTGAACCTGCACTATTCTTCTTTAATACTTCAACCCTGTCACCAACTTTCTGGGAAGGTGGGGCCATCAGGCAGAAACATTTTACCTTCTTACCTTTTGCTATCTCTTCAGGCTTTGCAACATCTGCCCTCATCCTGCTCACCATTCTCCTTCTGCTTTCAGGACCCTCCTATTCTCTGGCTATTACCGGTCTCTGCAGGAACCTGCTTTTCCAACTGTATCTCTGTTTTTCAGTATCACCAGCCACTCCCACTCTGGGGCTCTTCCTCCTAATCTATAAATATGCTTAATTTTCCCAGACACTAAAAAGATTGAACTGGTTCTCACCCAAACTGACTATTGGTCAATATTGTGCTTTTCTTTCATGTTTAAAATTCACAAAATTGCTGTGGAGTATCCTAATTGAGATACTTTTCCCTGAGAGTTTTCAAAACCTAAAAACAAATATAGATTAGAAACACTATTATTTCAAAACTGCAAGCAGTTTTCTTTCTCTAAGTGCAGAATAATGTTCCTTTGTTCTGGAAAAAAATGTTTAATTGAACCTTTTTATTAAATATAAACCAAGCATTTGCCTATTGTTCTCTTGGAGAACACAACACTATTAACCCAAATCTGATTTTCTTTTTTCAGACTGAGACGTTTAACATTCTAATGGTAATAAAAGTTGTCCTTTATTGCAGGAGAAGATAACTCTCAGATGGTCTTTGTGTTGTTTATGTGGTGAGAAGAGATGAGAGCTATGTTTTTGGCCTTAAATAAATTTAAAATGCCCAGTAAAATGTTGCCTGTTCTTGTGGGAGTTATGGGCGTTCTTGTTCAAGAGGTGAAGGCAATAGACAAGTAATTAAGGTAGTCAGACGCCTTAACGTAGACAGAACAGGGAATGATTATCAGGTTCACCTGGCATGAGGAGCAGTTGAGACGGAGACAGATTGGGTGAGTAATGTCTGATACTCAGCATTGTATAAGTCTGATTGATGCAGAAAGTACTGATGTTAGATAAATTGTCCATAAAGAAAGGCAATGCTCCTGTTAAGGGGAAGGATATTTTCTCTGAAGCTGGTAAATCTTCCTCCATCAGTTATCTGAGAGAGAGATAAAACCAGGCACAGGAAATAAGGGTTTAAGGATGAGAGCAGCAACTCCATAATGGAAAGGGAGCCCGATCTGGTTTCCACAGACCATATACCAAAAGGAACCAGGGCTTCTTGAAAAAAGTCTGCTTCCTGGACTGGGATAAAGAAAGTTACAAGATGACCCTGGGGATCTTGTTTTGTTAAAAAATAAATTGCTTGAAGAATGATGGAGGCATGTCAAAAGGCAGGAAATTGAGCTTCCAGGGGCTCCCTGTCACCAAATTACAGAATTTTGGCATTGAAATAAATGATGATAATATAGATCACAACCAGATGAATGAAATAGGAATCCATGAGTTTATCATGATATAAATAAGTGAATAAGTTAAACATCTGCTCATTACTTGGACGTTCACATGGCCCCACAATACCTCTCCATAAGACACTGATTGATTAAGAAAAGAAAAAAAGCAGCTTCACAGTGGCCGAACCAGGCAGACACTACCTTAATCAATAGATTAAAGTTAACATTATCAGTGATAGGAATAATTGAAATCACGTACCACCTGGTAGATGCAATGATGAGAACTCATCATCACTTTTGTGATACTCTTGCCCAAGACACATAGCATGAATCTAATCACTAGAAAATAGCCGATAAACTCAAACTGAGGAGCGTTCTATAAAATAAGTAGCCTGTAATCTTCAAAAGTGTCAAGTCTTTGGAAGACAAGAAAAGAAATATTGCTTCAGATTAAAGGAGACTAAAGAGAAATGACTCCTACACGCAAGCGGTCCTGGACTGGGTGTTCTTTGCTTTAAATGATACTATTGGCACTTGTTAAAACTTGAATGGGGGTTGAGCATTAGATGGGAATACCGTATCAATGCTAGTTTCCTGATCTTAATGGTTGTTTTGTGGTTATGTAGGAAAATTACGTTAATTTTAGGGTGAGACAAGTAACTAGAATGGCAACTTCTCAAAGGATTCAAGAGGGGAATAATTCATTGTACTACTGTGAAACTTTTCTGTAAATTTAAGATTGTTCCAAAAGAAAATACATCTTAAAAAATCAGAAAATGAAACAAAAAGGTTAATGTCACCTCATTCCCTCTTTAGTGGTAGGTCAGGTGCAGCTATTTGTGTTAGAAAATGGTATTCTATGCTCATCACTTCTAGTTCTTTGCCTCTCACTCTATTTTTCCTCTTCACAGAAGACCTCAGTAAAATCTTGGTTGACCACCCTTGTGCTAGTGAATGTCTGTATAACCTTGGAAAGTTCATTTACTTGGGGCTCCAATGTAATATATATGAGGTCAATATAATCTACTAGATGTATTGTAATCTATTGGATGGAAAAATGATACAATTGTGGTCAAAATTTAAAGAAATATAAAATTTCACATTATTATACAAAAATATTACCTATTCATTGTTATTATTATTCCCAGGACCAAATTCGTGCCTGTTCTTCAGAACCCTGTATTCAAGGTCCTACTCCTGGTTGTCTCTCCTTGGATGCCCCAGAGACACCCAGAATGTAAAATACCCCAAACTGAGCTCTGTGGTATAAGATTTGTTTCTGTTCCCATGCTTCCTATCTTACTGAACACCTGAGTCGGGAGCCTCAGCACCAAGCTTGACCTTTATCTTACTTTTCCCATGTCCATTCAATCTCTGGTCAAATGATGTTAATTCCTTTCATATCTTTCTATTCATTGCCCTCTTCCTCTTTCCTTACTGCTACTCCCTCCTTGTCTCTCCTGTTGACTGCAACATTCCTAGTTTTCTTGCTTTCCCCTTGACTCTCTTCAATTTTTTTTAATCTTACATCAAAGGTGACCTTTCTAAAACACAGTTATAATCAAGTCCACCTCCCCCACTTCTAAGGAATTCATATGCTCGTTAAAGATGAAATACAACTCCTTCATATGGCTTACAAAGGCCATTCTCTCTATCTCTACCCTGTTCTTCTTTTTCCTCTTCTTTGCCTAATCATGTAGCTCTAAATTTATTGGATACTCACATGTGCTGGCAACTGAACCTTCCACATCTTTGTACAAATGCTGTACTCTCTGAGATGCTATTCTCTACTTTCTTTGCTTAGCTAACTTCCACCCTCTTTTAAGACTCAGCTCATGCACAACTACCTCCAGGACCCTTTGTGGGAACCCTGCACAGGTTGGATGTTTTCCCATCTTGTGCTTTTTTCTCAGTAATCTTTCTTGGTCTCCTATCTGCCTACTTATTTTCTGTTCCTCCCATTATACTGAGAACAAACTCAAGGCAGGGACTGTGGGTGTATGTGGATTTGTGAATCTTTTTATCTCTTATACTGTATTGTTAGCACTTGGTGTGATGTCTGAAACATAGAAAACATTTACAAAACATGTTCTTGAGTAAGTGACTGATGCCAGCTGTACGAGTGACTTTTTAGACTACCATCTGTTTATGGCATATTGACATATTGTCCTACAATTATAGTACAGTTAGACCTCTGTGTTCTCAGATTCCTCATCCACAGATTCAACCAACATTAGATCAAAAATGCATTATTTGTGATACACAGAACATCTAGATACAGAGGGTCCAATTTTCATACCTAGAAATTTCACAGGCTGACTATGGGACAAATGCATCCATGATCTTGGTACTCACAGTTCGGAGGTATGTGTGTCCTGGAATCCCCTGTACAGGGATACTGAAGGACGCCTGTATACTGAAAAGGCAGTCAATGTTTACTTTCTATTTTCAATGTCTGGCTTTCAATAAGTGCTCAATAGATATTTTAAAATGAGTATGCAGTTTTTAATTAATTATGGATTGAATTGTATATTAAATCTTTCTTTAGAACTCTTTCTTTAAAAATGTGTACTTTTCTATCGCTTCTCGGCCTTTTGGCTAAGATCAAGTGTAAAAATGTATGCTTTTCTGTCAGATGTATTTCTCAGCCTACAAGATTTGAACTTTCTAACTCAAGGCCCCAGCTATTTTAAAATATCTTTTGACTCATTAAAGATAGAGGTGATTATTTTATTATAATTTTTCAGGGGATCCACTTTGACCATATATGATAGTTCTTCTACTCCAACTAAGACGAATGAGTTCTTTTCTAGAGATTTATAATCATTAAAACCTCACAGAGTACCAAAAAGCAACTTGAGCATTTTATACCACAAAAGTTAAGAGTTCATAAAACAACAAACATAAAAACCACCCATAAATCCTAAAAAAGAGTCCCTTGAAAGTCTTCCACAAAAACTCTGAAGAATATGTTTAGGTAAATGCAGATAGAGTTTTTATAAAGTTCTAGAGTCTCCAAACTTTCTTGGGTGTGAATTAAGCCTCAAAGGATTTAGTTCATGTGTTAAATAAGATATGACCAAAGAGATTTGTTTGTACATTTTTGTTATCTTGGGGTTGGTTTTATAAGTTTTTATCCTGTAGGGTAGAGTGAAATAAACTATTAAATCTGGAATCACTAAGGACTTGAGTAGTGAATATAGTTTTGGCATTATGTCTCAATAATATGTGAAGATTTTACTGATAAAAGTATATTTACAATCAATATTCTTTCAGAGTTGTTAAGAAAACTCTATGCTACCTCTGTAACAGAATCAATCATCCTATATACCCCACCAAATGGATCTCAAAAAAAAAGATAGAGATACAGCACAGGACACCTCCATTGCCTCATGTTATGACTCTAGTTCATGTTGAGATGATGCCTCCACCATCCATTTACCTACTGAAGATTAATGTTTAGCTGGGGCCATGGATGTCTGGGACACTAGAAATCACTGAGGATATCAGTAGCTCATAATGAACACAAAGCTAATAGAGAATACATGTAGATGCCATTGTATTTAATAATCTTGTCAGCATAACAAGCTCTCCAGAAGTTGGAAAGCTAACCATAGTCCATGAACAAAGGACAAGGCCAGGAGAAGTTGGATGTCTATTGGTTCTGGAAGGACTACACTCAGAAGTCACTACATTGGAACCTGTAACATCATCACCAGCCTGGAAATGATCTTCAAGTCCTAAACGACACCTCCAGAGGGGGTCTGCCCTATTGGAACCATCAGAAGGTATAAAGAGCCAACAATTCAATCTCAGGGTATGAGAAGAGGAACTATGCACTGCAAAGAATGGGTCAGCTCATCTCTAAAGTTCCTTCCTGGCATAAAACACAAGGCTGTCCTTCAGTGCCCATGACACCCTCAGTGCCGATGACACCTAAGAACTTCCTGAACATTCTGTGACTTCAGCAAATAACTGACTCTCTTTGAGACTCCAAAGCAAAGTGGGACTCACCAGTAATGTGTCTCATGGAGTCTGATTAAATAATGAACACGGTGGTAGCCCTCATTGTTCCTGTATACTTTTTTTTTTGAGACAGAGCCTCAAGCCATCACCCTGGATAGAGTGCTGTGGCATCACAGCTCACGGCAACCTCCAATTCCTGGGCTTGAGCGAGTCTCCTGCCTCTGCCTCCCAAGTAGCTGGGACTACAGGTGCCCGCCACAACCCCCGGCCATTTTTTGGTTGCAGCCATCATTGTTGTTTGGCGGCCCGAGCTGGATTCGAACCCGCCAGCTCAGGTGTACGTGGCTGGCGCCTTAGCCCGTTGAGCCACAGGCGCCGAGCCGTTCCTGTATACTTTTATATGTATTTCTTGAAACACTTTGGTAATTCTCAAAGCCTCTTAAATAGGGAGTACATATTATCTTCTCAATCAATATATTTTATTTTATTATTTTTTTTATTGAATCATAGCTGTGTACAATAATTCAATCATGGGGTACAGTGTGCGGGTTTCACATACAATCTGAGATATTTTTATCAACCTGATTGACATAACATTCATGAGATTTTCTCATTTACTATGTGA